>JNDT01002122.1:0-88965 GCA_000697055.1 Saksenaea vasiformis B4078 | reverse complement strand
AAGAATACCGTTTTTTATCTCTATTTGATACCACATTTGACAGATCCAACACGAGATCATAGGTAATCATACAAACAATTTAACTAACGAATCAGATTCTTTTATCAAACAGGAACTCTTCCAATCTTGTCTTTATCGACAACCTCTTTCCTTTTTCTTTTCTTTCATTTATCTTCATTGATAAATACTCCAAGTCTTGGTGTCCGACTCAAATCTACACCTGGTGCTCACTAACATCGAACTAAATTCCACGAAACTGAACTCTTATCTGAACCGAACTTTTATTCATTCTTATTTTCTTATCACCGCTTCTGTCCTATCGCTGAAGTCTACCTAAGAACTTAACTACCCGAAATTTCCAGCGTAACACCGGGTTGCTACGGAGGCCTTTCTTTCATGATGGTTGAGAGCATGTGATTAGCGGTCTTTAATTTGTATGGCGGCAATCGTTCTGTGTATATTCTCTGGTGGTTTCTTTATGCGCGTTGTACTTTTGTTATTCTGATCCTTGTTATTTCTTCTGTTAATATATACGCAATGACAAAATAAAGATAAGAGAATAGGGAAATAAAGAGGATAAAACTAATATAAATGTTCACAACGGTGTTTTTGATAAAAAAAAAGTAGCAAGTGAGATTGTCTTTAGAGCAAAAAAATAGCACTCCACAACGTAGAAATAAATATCTGTGTACAGTTACAGATCAAATAGTAATCGGGATTAATAATTAACAAACATAATAATCTTCCGTTCTATATATAAATATATCCTAAATACAAACATATGTAGCTTTGTAATAAGGGAATTAACATATAATAGAATTACACGGAAAATAGATTATTATTAGAATATACTTTAGAGAACTGAACGTAATATAAAAGAGCAGACATTAACATTTAATAAAAGTAATTCAGTCTCAAAGGATTTACCAAGTCTATATTTTTGAGCTATATCACAGTAACAATAAAGAACAGCAACAATAAAGAATAGCAACAATAAAAAACAGCAACAATAAAAAGAAAAGCAATAATAAAAAGAACAGCAGCAATAAAGAACAGCAGCAATAAAGAACAGCAGCAATAAAGAACAGCAGCAATAAAGAACAGCAGCAATAAAGAACAGCAGCAATAAAGAACAGTAGCAATAAAGAACAGCGGCAATAAAGAACAGCGGCAATAAAGAACAGCGGCAATAAAGAACAGCGACAATAAAAAAGTGGCAGCAGAACGTGATATAAGAGAAAAAAAAGGACTGTACTCAAACTTTCTTTTTTTTTATATCTCTTGTTAAATGCTCATGTCGAATGTTATCATTACTACTATAATTGCTACATCTCCTAACACTTCGCCTAACATTGATTAGCTGCATTTTGTATTATCTTGATCAATATAGCTAAAAAGTATTCTTTTTCAAATGAGTCATGTCAAAGATCATTGTAGTAAGTAGTTCCAAAGGAGTGATAAACATGACTGAACATGAACAAATATGAATTTTCCAGTATTTGTCCATCCTTAATGAGAGTGACAGTCCTTAAAAATAATAGTCTTTGGCAATGTTAACAATGCTATGAACCATGGCGGCCGTTGTTACACTGAAATTTTGAGTAACTAAGTTTCTAGGTAGTCTCAGTGATATACAGATGCGATAAGAAAGCAGGAATGAACGAAAGTCCAGTTTAGATAAAAGTTCGAGTTTCGTAGAATTTAGTTCATTGTTGGTAAGCGCCAGGTGTAGATTTGAGTCGGGCATGAAGACTAGGAGTATTTATCAAGAAAGATAAATGAAATGAAAACGAATCGATGGATTCCAGTGAACAGTGATTTCTTGATAATAACCAATGGAAGTAGAGCAAATAAAACGTCGGCTTCAAAAATAAAAGAAAAACCTTTGGAAAAGTTCTTTTGAGATGACTCGAGATATCCAAAAGAAGATTGTACTGTTATAATCTAATGCTTTACTCGTTGAATTGAAAGGATATTTACACAGAATAGATCGATACAAAAGAATTTTACAAAGCGGATGAACATCTAGTCCATCATGACTCTGGTAGATGGTAACGGCAGATAGTTGATTCGATCGTATGCACTTTGGATCCTGTGTGCGTTTGATCGTCTTGGATCGTATGCGGTTTCGAATAAGATTTGCAGACGATACCAGAGGTCAGGTGCCATGTCAGAATGCATGTCGATTTCGGATGAGATCTCATGAGCCTAACGATAGCAGCCAGAGAGTTTCAAAGTTGTGTTACAACTCTGAAATATGTATCCTGTCAACATGACATTTTTACTGATCCACTAGAAAAGAAAAAGAGAAATAACAGGTAAGACCATTTTAGAAGGAAAATGACATGCTACATCGTGAAAAAGCGAAATATTTACTATGAACAAATATAAACTTATGCAATCAAGCTGGACATATCCGCATACGGTCTGAAGCATGGGATCAGTAACAGTGGTGTTGTGTCCAAACAACTCAATGCTACACAACAGTTTCTAATAAGTGTATCACACATCACTCCGCTGAATTCGGTTATCTAGAGGGATTTTTAGTAAAATAGTTCCTCGTTCTTTTTCACAAGAATAAAACAGTACACCGAGTCTCACGAACTTCACCGTTTCGACTTAGTAGATAACCGACATAACAAGTGGGATCACACTTGCAAAAGAAAACTGCACAATACAAATTTGTAATATGATTCAATTAAGCAGCAGGCAGCTTTCGCTGTTAAAAGAGAAAATAAAATAAAAGCAGTTGTAGCGCCAAACATCAAGATGATGGCATCTTTGCAGCGAGTGAAATAATAAAAGCAAGAGTATTTTTTTTTTGACATGACGCCATATGGAAGCAATGCGCTACATAACCTTATCATTCGTGGTACTAATTGGTTTCATACTGTTGCAGAATTGTACGTAAAATCCTGTATTTTATCCAAAAAAAATCATCTACTCTTTATCTTCTTCCATATACTCGGGATTTTTTCGCAATAGTACAATGCCTTCTAGCACAGGAGACAGTGATATATCTAAAAACAAAAACAGTAAGTAATCAATCTATTTTTTCCTATTTCTTATATCTTACATTCTTCAGTTGCAAGTTCTGCACGTTCGGAGTGAGCCAGCAGCACTGGTGTTGAATGTGTCTGGAAACCAGTGATTGTCTTCGGTCGACCAGCTTGGCCTACAACATCAACCGCTTGACCAACACGCACTGTTACAGGTAAGCTGTTCAGGTTCTCGTCGAATGTAATAAGGAAGCGTGGGTACATTGCAGTGACGAGAGAATATAACAGGTGATGAGATTTTGCAAAGATAACTAGACGATACACAATCAACAATCTTACTCATACATGGAGTCTGAATTTCACTTACATGATTTATGATCGGTGAAGGCAATGATACTTGTCATCAAGCCTGCCAGTGCCACCGGGGACATAATTTGACGGTCGGTATGGAACGGATTCAAGGTCATGGTACCCTTGGCCATGTGCAGCAGACCCTGCGCAATGCGGACCATGAACAAGCTGGATGCATCTTTGTGATAGAAACTGGCCAACTGTCGCAACATCTGAGCCAAGCGCGCATTGTTGGTACCAGCACCAACAAGACCCATTGCAAAGATGGCACTTTGGGCAACATCGCTATCATTGTCATGGGAGTATTTACTGAGCGTATCGAGGATATTGACAATAGGATTGGAGGCACAGAGCAGACCGAGGGCCAATGGAACGGCCTTTCTGATAACAGGTTCACCATAATGCATCTAGAAATGGTGTTAATAAAATAATAAGCCGATCTAGATGTCGTACCAAATGGTTAAATGTGCGCAAACACATTTCCGAACCAATATCTTCGCCCATGGCAATTAAAGCAACACCAATGGTTGCAAATGCTTGATGTGTATCGTCCTCCTTTTCCTTGTCGATATGGTCGTTACAAATGTGTAGCATCTTCTGAACCTTTAACACATTTCCAGTGCCAGCATAAGATAACGCTTCAACCAAAACCTCTGCCTGTTTTCCAATCGGATGTTCAATGGCTTTCAGTGTTTCAAGTGTTGCGTCTGATGCATCCTGTTTGCCTATGATCCATCGCATTAGTACATATCAACCTATTTCATAACGATATTTACCGAGATACAAAAGACCAAGACTCAACGCCATAAATCGTGACCAGGTCTCCTTCAAATAGATATCTTCACGTTCCATCATCGTCTGAAGGATGGTGCTCGTAATGTCGCCATTGCATGTGCCGACAAACACCATACCAAGTGCTAAAGCTGCCATGGAGGACATTTCCATGGACAGAGTAGTATCGCTCACCATGTGCAGCAACAAATCTGCGACTTCTTCACGTGCCGAGCCAGCATAGGCAAGACCAAGGCTACGTCCTCGCGGTTAATCGTCTTCAATCCTTGCTCATCTGACTAGCTTACCCAAAGGTTGCAGACTGCTTGATGAGCGGATTTCCACTTTCAAGAGCATCTGTCAATAAGGCGAGCGCAGGATCAGTTTCTTCGCGCACACCAGAGTTCAGGATGCCGATAGCCAGCACAGCTCCGGCCTGATCATGCAAAACATTAACCTTATTGTGCCACTCATATCAAATCTCACCTTAATGTTGTTATCATTAGAACCCAAGTATTGGTCAATAACCGAAAGACCAATTTCGATATCCCAAAGCAAAATCATACCAAGGGATGCAGTTGCGCTCATCATACCTAATCATGTGATGAGCTTATATTCTCACTTTACACAAGCAATTTACCCAGATCCTTTGTTTTATAAATCCATGAATTGCTACCATCTTCGTCAGAAAGCATAAGCTTATCTTTGCCAAATCCAGCGTTCACAAATGCATTCACAAACGAAGAGGCAAGATTGTTTCTAGCGGACTCGACATTGGGACCAAAAGTGGATCCTTAAGAAGAAAGCATGAATCTCCGGTGTGACAACGGTAGGTTCACTTACTGTGATTTTCCAGATACGTCTTGTAAATATCATCTGGTACCTTTGGCTCAAGTACATCAAGATCTTTAGCAAGAGAGATGAAATGACGCGAAAGATGGGTGTTGTTTAAACATTCGCTGAGTTCTACATCATCTGTTTGGATGTGGATCTGTTGACGGGCAAGCAAGAACGCCATCTGTTTCTTTTCAACCCTAAAAATAATCCTCCTCTTTAGCAATACTGCAATCGTTTGCATGTATTTTACATACGGGTCAGGGCATGAATCGAAATCTTCTTTGATGAAATCCATGTCGCCCATTTTGATGGACAAGATTAACGCCTGGCTGTATTTTTCCTGCTGACGGTAAATGATACGAGCAGTTCGCAAGAAATACAAATCGTCTGGTGGAGCTAGGAGGTTGACACAACTAAAATAGGGAAACCGTTAAAACTGCATTTTAGATGTTTTTTTTTTGTTTGCCTTACCCCAACATATACAAGCAAACACGTTCATATGTATTTTTATCCACAAACTTTGGTAGCTCGTTGATTGCCTCCAGTTCCAGCAAAAGATCCACGGCATCGGCCTCAGCATTGTGATGAAGGAAAAATGGCACGATTTCCAAAGCCAAAGCCAATAATTCCTCGGAAGGTGCTTCGCTTTCGGTACGCGCTTCGTATTCCTGCATAATTTCACCAGAAAGATGTCTAACATACTCATGGCCCCAAGAGCCGATATCTTCCTCAGTGGAGCCAATCAGTCTGTAACGTAAACATTCCCGCTGGCCCTCTTCCGCATAAGTCATCGACAGCACCGATAGGATATCAGCAAAAAGTTTCTAACAAGACACTAAGCAAACGAGAAAAGGCCAGTAATGTTTTGTACCTTGTCTGCTGACTCTGCCCAGCCTGCATGGAGATCTTTCAGTAGAGAGTAATGAGGGCTGAGAAACTTGAGGGGCTTCGGGACTGAAGTCATGGAGCTGGTGGATGTACGAATCAATGTGCGTAGGTGTTCCAGAGCAGGACGATGAAGTTCTTGGTTTTGCTCCTACAAGACGTGTGTTTCAGTGCATCGACCGATTGAGAAGCCGTTGAGGTACCTGGAGTCTCTCTACCAAAAGCTCCAATTCATTTTTCAACTGTTGGTCCTCTTCAGACTAGATGCATGGTAAGCTATTCGTCATCTCGGTTTTTAGTAAGATTATTTACTAGCTCTTCCTCTTGTTCCTTGTTGTCGTTCTTGTCTTTTGGCTTTTCATCAACAGCCATATCTTCGGTGTGATCTCCATTCTGCTTTTCGGCAACCTGTTTCTTCTGGTCTTCGTTTACCATTGTCGACTGATCGATTAAAAAGAATAAAAGGGAAAGCGAAACCGTTGCGAACCTATTACGCGTGGGATTTGAGCGCTAATCCACGTCATGGGACGTGACGTGTCCCTGCCCATAACGGCGAAAAAACTCAGCTCTTTCATGCGGCGAAATGATGTACGGGTTTCATGGAGAACGACGCAGGGACCTCATCTGCAACGGAGAGCAGTCTTTCTTCAGCAACTGAGGAACAACGAGTGTCTGAGAATACAGAACCGGCAACCGCAGCCAGTCGTTCTTTCGATGAGGTTGTTGCATTGCATAAACAAAAAGATACCTCCAAAGGTGGATGAAAAGGACATACTCTTTTTGATCGACTCTTACGCATGTTAGTCATTGTACGGTTTAGAGCCATTGGCAATGCGCCTATACTGAAGCAGAGCTTTTACAAAATCACTGCTTCCAACAAATTCCAGACGGTGATCCAGTTTCTTCGAAAAGAGCTTAAAAGCCAGGGTTCAGATCCACTGGTATGTTTTAGAAAGCTGTTCAAATGTAAAGCTGATATCCCTATTTTAGTTTCTTTATATTAATAGCGCATTCTCTCCTCCACCAGATGAGACGGTTGCTAATCTTCACAAGGTAAATTGATAAGATATAAAGTTGGATATGAGATTTCTCAGTAGCATCGGTTAGTGTTTTAGCACAGACGGTCATTTAATAATCAATTACTGCACTACAGCTGCATGGGGCTGAAGACAGTATAGGTGTAGAAAACCATTTTTTCTTTTTCTTTTTTGGCGGGGTTACAGGATAATATGTAAACGGACATTTGATGTACAGGGAAAACGAAGAAATGCGAAAGAAACAAAGAAAAACAAAGAAGTGAAAAAAAGACTATGTTACAGTAGAAAAGAAATAGGACCAAAGAAAAAGAAAAAAGAAAAAAAAGGCAAAGGTATTAACTACTACCTTGATTCCAATGCCTTTTTGTGTTTCCAACTCTTCCAAAAGCTAGTGGGTTTCTTTGCTGTCCTTGATTGCACATTTGTGTCGACAAAGTGTTGTTGCTGCTGCTGGATGGTATGACCAGGACCTGGTATTGCTTCAATTTTTGTATACATCATCTCCTTCTCGCTTAATCGAGATGGATGAAGTGGTACGGCATGTCTATCATAGTCTGTAGAGGACCATGAAGTGGTAGAAGAAGCGAGTGACCCACGAGAACTTGAGAAAGAACCACGAACGGATGATTTGGACGATGAGGCAGGTACAGGAGGTAATGGATCTCTTGGAGGAGCGCTAGGTGGTGGGGTTGATCTTCCCCGTGTCTGTGAACCATAGGAGGAACGAGATATGCGACCAGAGTTTGACCTTGTCGGTGAACTGGAGGCAAGATGCAGATCCGATTTGGTAAGCTCTGCCAGGAAATCAATCGAAGATCGTGCAGATGATCGATTCTTCTTGGGTACAACCGTGTCGGTCTGCACAACGTGTAACAAGTTCTCTCGCTCATTCAGGAGCTGAGTTAATAGCTCGCGTTTATCTTCGAGTTCAATACGCTGTAATTCGACTTGTTCTCGTAGTAACACCTCGTTTCCAGCAATCGAATTGATGCGTTGAATACTATGTCTACCCATCCCATCACTAACAGCATGCAACTGTGCATTCGCCTACTGGCCACGTTAGTGCCACAACATTTTAGGGGGAAGATCATAATTTACCTTCGCTGTTAATTCAGGGTTGCTTAGTCTTGTTTCTAGCTTCCCTATCAATTCTTCTTGCTTGGTGACCACTTTTTTCAATGCATTTGTTTCCAATCGTTGTATTTCCAACTGCCTGACGTAAGTTTCCATGGCGAGCTTCACACCTCGATCATAGGCAGCCAGTTGTTCGTTTAACGCATCAATTTCTTTTTGCTGCTTTTCATTCATTGCACAATCTTCTTCTCCATGTTTATATGACTCCACAATACCATTCAATATCTCCTCATTTTCGCTATTTGATTCCTCTGTTTCAGGGCAGGTTTCCTCTTCTTCTTGGGGCGTTACGGGTAGGGGATGACAAGTAGGAGACACGGGAGTGTCAAGGTTTCTCTGATCCTGTCGAGAGATTTCCAATTCTTTTTCCAAACTGTCTCGCTCCTGGGATACCTGCTCTAGTTTTTGTGCAAGGTACTCGACTCGTATTTCGTAATCCCTGACTTTGGTTGAATCGGACAATGCAAGTTCAAGTTCCGCTTCTAATTTTTTGATGCGGTCATCTGCAGCAGACGCTTTGTCCAACGCATCCTGATAAATGGAGATAAGTTCATCACTAATTATATCCAAATGAGATTGGCGTCGTTTCTTTTGTTCAAGAGATGAAACGGAGGGACGGGGGACAGTAGCAGGAGGTGAGGAGAGAGAAGACTCGGGAGGTCTTGAAGGAGAGCTCTTTGATGAAGCAATAGTAGTAGTAGTAGTAGTAGTAGTAGTAGTAGTAGTAGTTGACAAGGGTTTCGTTGATGTCGATCTGATAGGTAAAACGCGATTATTGGGAGGAGTTGTTGATGGCGGTTGTTGACCGAACTTGCTGAGAATAGTGGCGACGCCGCCACCAGCCGGTTTCATCCGTTTCAATTCATCTGATACTCGGTTGGTTGTATTCTCTTTTTCAGTCGTTGGTTTCCACGTGTTTATTTTGGAGGGTGTGATGGTAGGCTTTGGACAAACATCATTGTTGGATTTGTTGAGGAAAGCCACCGCGGCTTGAACGCTCATAATGGGGATTTAAGGAATGTTTCCGTTCACGTCGGACGGTGGCAAAAGGAAAAGTAGTAAAAAGAAGGAAAAAAGGAAAAAGAGTGGGAATACGAAAAAGAAATTGAACGGTTTTAAGGAGAAGACGATCATTTGCTGAAAAAAAGGGACGGGTTGTCAACTATTCAGCAACCAATCAATATTTAGCTATCTTTATTGATGCTCGTGCGCTGCTCAAATTAAGGTTATGCTCCGTTCAAAAATGGTAATCCAGAATGTGGGGCGGCACAGGCCGCGTGAGTTTTTTGCAAATCGTTGGACATCAAAAAATTACCACGCTCAGTATTACCATCGTCTAATGTTTTGTATCATAACAATTTGATTTTCTGTTCTTTTGTCCCCCTGAAATATGCTTCCGCGTGTTAGAAGACAATCAAAACTCAGTGTAGGGAGTTTAACATTTGTGCTCTTTTCAACGTATGGTACCCTTGTGTTCCATTAAATGATCGCATACAGAAAATGCTTTTGTTTACCGCTATACATTTTTATCGTAACGTTAGATATGAGGAGCTATTCATTTTAGCTACTTTATGATTGAAACAAGAATATCACATTTGACTGAAAAAGGCTCAAGACAGAGATCCTTCTTGTCAATGATGCTGATCGCGCATGAGGAGATGACCTAAAGATGTTACTGAATGAGTATGTTGCAATGTCTGGCAAAAAAAAGTTGCTTCATGGAAAAAGATAACGTGCGATGGATATGCTAAATGCACGACTACATCATTTGATGTTTCAATACATACAACCTGATAGAAGATGGTATCCGAACTTACGTATTTCCTAGTATAGGATAATGATTGCCCATTTTACACTACTGTCTAACTGAAATGCAAGTAACTTTAAACTTGTCATTCGTCCTGATAGGACAACTATGAATATCTAATTGCATCATTACTATCCTCATTGAATGCAATCACTCTATGATCACTACAAGAAACAGGAGTGCCAGTGTAAATTGGTTTAGACCAAACATTCTGGCAAAAGAAGATTAGCAAAGAGGTTCAACTACAGTGGTCAAGTGTACGATATTAGACAACGGCAATGGAAAGGATAAGATACGTTGTTCATGGTACACAATCGTCTGTCGCTGCCAAAGAAATGGTAGAGGCTGCTGCAAGGAGCCATATATCTTTTTTAAAAATAAATCTAGTATTCTTCCCAACCTGCAACTAAATATACATTCAGACCTCTCAGGCACCTGAAGCTAATGCATTCAATGTTTACAAGGAGCAGCTTGGGACAACAATGTAAAAATAAAGCCCTGCTACTTTCTTTTGTTACACAGCATAGAGTGAGATTTATCGATAGCAGTGTCCTCGCTCAAGAAGGATATGGATCTGTTACTGCTTAGAAGTTTAATATAAACCAACAAATTACGCTATAAGAACATCTTGAACAGAAAAAAACACATATTTTCGCGTTTTCCGTGAAGCCGGTATGAAAGCTCAGCATCCAGTTAGGTACTTCCTTTGTGGTTACGAATTTAGGGTTTGCGTCCGACGGAACGCAGCTATTCAAAAATACATATTTTTTCCTGACGTCTGCATGCTACAGCATAAACTAACGGTCTGACGGAAACAGGTACATTTGATTCTATCCAGTGCCTTTTGACAAGGCCCAATCCCAAAATTAGCGTGAAGCTGCAAAATGGTGGGCATTGTTTCCGTGCCTTTTTTTCGTCGGACAATCAATCAAAATCCGTCACTACACATTGCATGCGGGCTTTCCTAAGGCAGTATTCTTCCTCTTTCTTCTCTTATTTCGACGTCGAGTTACCGTCGTCATCGCTGCGCTGATGGTGTCGGATCCGGAACTTCAAGATAGCGATGCCGCCTTCAATACTTTTATCGGTGTCATGGTTTCAGTCTGTGGCAATGTAAGCCTGGTCAAGCAAAGTATTTAACAAGTTAGCTAACAGCTGTCACGTTTCAGGCACTGATATCCGTCGCGCTTAACATTCAAAAACTAGCTGTACGAAACGTCTCAT
The DNA here is from genome assembly GCA_000697055.1 of Saksenaea vasiformis B4078. NCBI lineage: Eukaryota > Fungi > Mucoromycota > Mucoromycetes > Mucorales > Saksenaeaceae > Saksenaea > Saksenaea vasiformis. The sequence continues at coordinate 77,920 of JNDT01002122.1, read as the reverse complement.
GACCTCCATCGGCAAACTCATCTGTTTTATTTTTATTTTTTTCTCTTCGTCTTTGTAGCACAACAAAATTCAGGAGCGACAAATGGCAAAATATTTTGCCAACATGGATGAACCGCCACGTTGGATATCAGCATCGAGCGGCCATTATGATCAATTTTTTCCGGATGACGGATATTCCTCTCCGAGAACCTCAGATGAAATTCCACGATCTGAGGAAGAGGAATTAGAGCATCAGAAATTGATCATAGCTATGGCACAGGAGCAGAAGGGTAATGACTCGGATTATCTAAAATCCAAGCTGTGGTGGCTCGGTATCTCCATGATGGTTCTCGGAGAAGTTGGAAACTTTGTGGGTAAGTACAGGACGTATATGTGTCGAGGAGCAACGCTGAAAGTAAAACACTCTGTAGCCTATGGGTTTGCACCTGCTTCCACAATTGCACCCTTGGGAACTGCCACATTAGTATCCAATGTAATACTAGCACCGCTGATGCTAAAAGAAGTTTTCCGCAAACGTGACCTATTAGGCGTTGTTCTAGCTGTCACAGGTGCTGCCATGGTGGTTCTAAGCTCCAATGCGGAAGAAGGAGCGGTTTGTATCAAATAACCCACAATGGACCGAACAAAAAAAAGCTGATGCCGTGTAGTTATCTCCGGAATTGGTCATGGAAGCCCTTACCCAAACCCAGTCGATTATCTATTTTTGTATCACGGGAATAGCTATTGCTGTACTCACAATCCTCTCACCACTGTATGGCCCACAAAGTATTATGATTGATCTTGGCCTGGTTGCCATTTATGGTAAGTAGGCAATTCAAAGAAGGTACAGAAAAACCAATGTATCTGTCTAGGTGGTTATACCGTTCTCTGTACTAAAAGTGTCGCCTCTTTGCTGAGTTTGACCCTATTTAATATGTTTACGTATGTACCTTTCTCTTCTTTTTCCTGTAATGTGCTGATATAGCTTGTAAGATATCCGATTTCTTATATCCTGATACTGGTCTTGGTTGCAACGGCTATCCTCCAGATCAAGTACCTCAACAAAGCCCTTCAGCGTTTTGATTCAACCGAAGTAATACCTACGCAATTTGTACTTTTTACCATTTCCGCGATCATCGGTAGCGCTGTGCTGTACCACGACTTTGACGGTATGAACATGGAACAGACGTCCAGGTAAAGGTATCCTAAAATGCAGCTTGATACTTAACTTGGCGCGTTAGGTTTATGACCGGCTGTGCCATTGAATTCCTGGGAGTTTATCTTATCACGACAAACCGAGACAAAGGTGTCTCCCCTTCCCTATCCATTCGCGCAGATGATGTCCTAGATCCTCCCATCGCCGCCACTACGAATGAAGATCAGCCACAAGTTCCAAACGAGCACCATCCGATTGACTATTCGCATCAACAGGTGCATTTCGACTCCTTCTCTCGTCCATCGCGCGCAGAAAATAGAATGAGCGCCACCTTCAAATCTTCTCCGCAGACAGAAGATTGGCAGGGAAATACAAAAATGGGACATCATCGACGACGAAGTTCCTATTTCCCAGGCTTTTCTTTGACATCACAACTGGCCGATCGATTAAACGACCCGACCATTTCTCAGCCCATTCAGCTAGCAAGCTCGCCACAGCGACAGTCATTTCAGTTCACAGGACGAAAGCGTGATTCAGCACTCGGTAGCCTTCTCAACGGCCTTGCCGGTATCACGCAAGAGCCACCCCTTCATACATCCGAAGCAGATGCAATAGAAATCGAAATTCCTACAGCCTCAACCATTACATCACAGCGTGATACCTTACAGGATCGGGAGCTGACACCGATTGCGCGGCGAGATAGTGATAAACGCAATTCAGCACGATTGTCAGGAATAGAAAACCGTACTGAACATAGGGACCTGAACTAATCCGTTAATACCCCCGTAACTAGGTCATGGACATTCAAAAGCTAATTTAGTCCATACTACACATGTGAATACATAAATACGCCGCGGTTGATCATATCCAAATCTTTAAAAGAAAGCTTATAGAAATACACATTCTCCATCTCAAGATCGGGCAAAGTCAAGGTTTATCATAGATATATAATTTATGCCGCAACTTTCCGCTTCTTGTTCTTTCCTTGATCATTCTCACCCTCTTCTGTCTGTTCGGGCAGATCAAGGAATTTTCGGAGGCCAAAGATGCTATACAGATCGGGCAGCACTTCCACTAGGTCGAGTTAATCTCACGTAGCCTTTTGTGTTTTATACAAATTACCTAATCCAGCTTCGGCAGCATTGATCTGCTTCACTATGGCGTCATCTGACGCTACGCGCTCAAACTATTTCCATTTAAGACCATCATCCAAGCAAACAATTTTTCCTTTTACCTTTCCGTCCTTCTTTTGGAAGAGAGCCAACATGTCCTTTCCTTCGGAAGCAGCAAGCGACGCCCACAAGCGACCTTCTGTATCCAAACTGATATCAAGCACAGGATCCGCTGTCTCCAAGGTCTCCTTGTATTCAAACTTCTCATTCCATTCAAACACGAGAATCGCTGGTGTTCTAGAGAGCCAGCTTGTCATTTCCCATTTTTCTCTCCAGGAATCACTTACTTTGCAAATGCAACCGCCAAAGATTGAGATTCAACATCTAACGCAATGGATGCCACCATTGGATCGGCCGAGTTGGCATCGGCAGCCTGCATACCACGGTTAATTTATCAAATGCGAGACCTGTATATACTTACTGCGGGTGTGTATTTCTCAATATATGACTTGATATCGAGCTTCTGAAGCTCGGTTCCCTTTAAATAATCCCACACACGGATCGTACTGTCACCACCAGCAGATACAATCTTTCCAGCAGACCATGGCAGCAATCCCACGCATGTCACAACACTGTGGCATTTAGATAACCATTTGCAGCATCATTTCTTTTTTCAGGATCCTTACTCAGTATGTCCCAAACAAAATGTCTCGATATTGTGGCCATTGGGATATCGGCTGACTCGAACGTGTTCATCGCGATCTGCGGTTATGACAAATTTATCATCTGATGATACGATCTGGATAGAAGTAGAATATGAGTACCATACCCTCCCGCAGGCCAAAGAATAAAGAATATTTACCATGTCAGTGACCATCGAAACGTGACCCACAATAGGCGAAAGCTTGCTGTCGGTAGCGGGTTCAAGTGGGTGGCTGGTATCGACAAAGACAATGAATACATCTGTTGCATAGATGCATTTTGTCTACCTACCGGTAAACATCACCAAACTTATCGGCCACGACGATGTGGCATTCCTTAGTGAATTGGATCGCATTGACGCGTTTATTGGCGTTTCTAATAATAAATACTTCTCATTAGCACGGTTTGAAGACAATCCTTCATAAGGGTACCTCGTCAACTTCAGAGACCAGTCGTTTGTGTTCCACACGCGAATCATTTTATCCTCGCCTGTGCTTGCAAACAATGTGCCATCGGCATTGAAAGCCATGCAACGGTGCAGATCAGTGTATTTCTGATTTCGGTCTGCGTCCTCAGGATATGCTTTCAGCAGATCGCCAGTGCTGGTCACGAAGTAAATCAGCTCCACAAGATCATGATCGACAAGAGCTCTCACCTCGTGTTCAACACCAGAAAATGCTGACCATTCGCAAGCACAAGCTCTGGCTTGACGGGATTGTGGGCAATTTTAACGAAGGGAATTCGATGCGGCATGTTATCGCGTCCTTGCTTAGATCAACTTGCGGGAAACGGCGAAATTTTTTTTGTCGAGGAGTTGGGCTGCGACTGATAGTGCACGCTGATTGGTGGAATTGCTTTGCGCAAGTTGGAAACTAGCATCCATGAAAAATGCAACGCGGATGAGGAAGGTTGGAGCTTAACCACAGTAACTAAGCGTGAAAACATCGCAAAATCACATTTCTCAATGGAAATGGCTCTAACTAGATTTTCATGAGGCGGTCGTTTTTTCCTAGATTCCAGGCTCGAAAGTTGATGACGGTAGACAAAGCTACTCGCTGTCACCTCACGACGCGGTATCTATGACTTCCAATGGAATCTCCACATGGTTGCGTTTACAAGTGTGTTAACAATCTCGAATATGAGATCTAAAGGCCACAAGGATCCTCCGCTATTGTATGCAAAATTCCTTTTTTCCGTATACACCAGCCAAACGGCAGTTTCTGGTTGATCAATAGTTCTTCCTTCTGTTTATCGACTTCATCTGCAAATATCTTTTAATAATCTGCGTTCTCTTACGACTAGGGTAATTCCCTTTGTTTAGTATTGTTATTAGCATGGATTTCATCCTTGACAAAGATATGATCATTTTGCCTACCTTGTAGTTAGTAGCCTTGTTTCTGCATGTTGCAAAGAATGTTCATGGATTTAGCGATTATTTCCCATGTTGTACAGTCTATAAAGATAATCACAAAGTTAGTTAGAGAACAAAAAAGCGGAGAAGTGACAGAAGACGCGCGCGGCATGAAGAAATGAAAAAGGAGAGTCTGCAGCAGCAATCTGGCAGCTGGCAACTTACTGGTAAAGGTTGTTTGTGGGCTCGTACTTTCGGTCTGTAATCCTGTTTTATCCTTTTCCATCAAAAGAAGATTGAGCTCAGCGAGCATACCTCAAGCTTATTAGTGAGTACAGCGCTAGCGACGGAGGAGTGCTCCCGGGATTTGAATGAAAAGGTCAAGAAGACAAACTGGGAAGACACTTTCCCAGGTGTTGTGAGTTTTGGATTAAGGATTTTGATGACAACCCGTCCGGCGCACTTGAACCTAAAGGGGGAGGGAATGACTATGTAAAGGCTTGAAGCGTCCCACTGTTTGTGTTCCTGATGTCTATAAACGGCATTCGACCGGGACACGCATTGCGTTTAAGTGGCTCGATATACTGTAGAAAGACACGCGTCAAGAATAATTGAACTACTCTTTAACGTGGCAAACTGGCAGCTAAGGTTAGTACTGTAAATGGAAACGGTCGAGGTATTACAGATTAGGAAGAGAGGGCTGATCCCATGGATATCAATCTTAAAAGAACAGTTCATTATTCTCTTTAGTGATAGTGGGTCGCTGTACCACTCATAGAGGAGTCCTCATTTGGAACAATAATGAAGTTTTATTGTGATGCTTCCATTTTTAATACAATACATCTTTGAAAAAACTGGACACATGCTATTTTGCCAGATCCAGTACCTTTGGTGCCTCGTCAGAAAAATCAATCCAAGGGTTGGTGCCAAGCAATTCAGCATAAGGAGCGTCTGGGCTATCATAACGCATTGTGAATTGTTTTGGACCATGGATGAAAGCCACCACGATTCCCTGCTTTGGATCCAGTATGCCTGCATGCATGCCCTTGCCATGATAGCTCACCCGCACCGCCTGATCGCCAAGGCCAACCTTCTCTACGTGGAGACGAGCAACAGTACCATCATTCAGCGTGTAGAGAAAGCCAAATGGACCACCGGACACAATAGTCATCGCTTCATCAACATCCGTATCATCGTCTGCAGAGTTCAGGTGCAAGCGTCCGTATTTTTCCAAAGTGGTTCTACGGCTATCTTGATCCAGGGCCATCAGATCATAGACTTTTGGATAAGGCCCAAATCCCGGCTCGTCTGTCAAGACACCGCCGCCTTCAACAGCAGGTTCCCTTCCAGCAAGTTTCACCTGTTCCAACAATTGTTCTTGGTTAAGATAAAAGATCGAAAGTAAACGAGCTTTTTCTTCTTCGGTCAGTGCACGCGTTTGTGGATCTTTGAGAATTGCCTTTGCTTCTTCAGGGATGTTCAAAGTACTAGCACGGACGCCAACCGTCTTCAGAACCTGGTTCGCGTTGTCGATACCAACCACATCCGGTCTCCCGTCACTGAATTTAAGGGTTACGATATTTCTTGCAGGCATTGTCAAGCAGTTTAAAAATCGCCGTGTTTCCTTCCGCCGTATTTATAGATATTTTGTTCCATTAGGACACGAAGTCGATTGCTTACTCATATAAGTTCCATTGTATTTCTACCGCTAAGCAAATACGTAGTAGTCCGAATGTGCGCCTTCTCCAAGACAAGCAAAGGCTAGTACGGGAATACTTTATTCCATCTGGGGAAGAATAGACCCAATCACTTGCATTCCCGAAACTCGGCTATTGCCACATTGAACGCTTTAAATATGCATTGAATGCTCAAGTGTTCAGTCAGCGGCAGTTTCTAATTGGCGAACGATTTCGGAGAAATCCGATGCATGAAACACAATGAACAGGGCAAGTCTCTGCTTCTGTGATTTTGCAATATTACAGGTAGAGGAATATTACGTTTCCCGATATTCCCAATGATTTGCTCCTCTTCAAGGCTGACTCAGCAGGCAGAAGTATTATTGGCTTATAGTTTTGTCACTAAGCAGCTCGGTTGTCATAGCTTATGAACTAAATAGATCATCCCGAACCAACGAAGCAGTGTTCCTAGAATACAGAATTCGCCTGTTGATTTTGAAGAACACATACAGATCAGACCGATTACAAATCTGGACGTGTGTAAGATTGAGTTCACAATATCCGCTTCCGCGTACTATACATGTTATAAGTGATAGAAGGAAAAGAAGCAGGAGACGCATGATGTTGATCAGATTAAACATTCATTTTCATGCTTTTCAGTAAGAAATGCTTCCAGCTACAAAGGCAGCAAAGCAATGCGTAAACCCCACGATCGTTTATTTTCATACTATTGAATCTGTGCAGCGCTAGAAATGGAGCAATATTGCCCAGTAGTGTATCAGAAGAAGGGAAACGTGAACCAAGAAAATTTTTTTCTGGGGAATTCCTGCTCATCTGGTCGAGCTTCACGATAATAATCGACCCATTGCACTTAGAAGAGGACTATGGAACATTGTAACGATCTCGCATTTCCCGAGCGAAATTTGCATTGTCCTTGGAGAAGGTGACTAAGTGTATTATGCAAATAATTGTTACAAGAACCACAGCGTTGAAGAGTTAGCAAGAGGGGAAATAATAAGAAAATACTTTGAGACTCTTAGTAGAGGTTTATTCAGAAGCAAATATAACGATTACAGATGTCTACCGGTACTATTTATACTGTTCGAATGCTTATTGAGTATCTCAGTAATCAGAGGACGCGTAAGCTCTCCTCATGGATCGATGATGATCCATGATTATTAATGTCAGGTCGGAGAGCTGTCATCTAGCTGAGTCTGAATAACAATTGTTCAGGGACAGAGACGTCTGACTAATCACTGTGTCTATGCTAAGATCGTAACCATCGTAATTGTCTTGTCGCACTAATAATAAGATAGGAGATGTCAGAAGATACCTTAAGATTATGACAGAATCGTATTATCTTTAGATTGTAGCTATCCTTTGTTAGATGTCTGGATAGATCAGGTTTATCTGTGGATGAAGTGCCGATGATACGAGAAAAACAAAGATCGTTTAGACTTAGTGGATGAAGTGTATATCATGATAATGGTATGCCAAATACGACAAGCGTAGCATTTTAATATCCCATAGTTCCATAACAAGCTGTGGATGATTAACTTCAGGAAAGACGGCCTTCCAATCGGTGATGCGGGTGTACAATCAAGATACGTTGAATATGATTATCGTTGCTCGTATATTTCGATGTTACATATTTTTCTCAACGTTAGAAGCAGCAAAGGAAGTTGAAGCAACTAAAACCGAAAAAAAGACCACTTGTCCGGCTTGCCTCTGTAGTATCCATATATATCGGATAATCTAGTGTGATTATAAGCAGACGTACCTACGCTAATTCAGGAACTCCGGTACTGACGCGACCCAGCGCTTATATATCAGCGCTTAGTGCAATCTTTATCTTCTGGTTCTGGCACCATAATAGAAACACGACACGTGGAGGTTTGATTGTATTCTCTGGTTCGCGATTACACGACTATAACAGCTTCCCAAAGAAAAGAACGCTGTGATCGAAAATTCTCGACTCTACTAAATCAAAAACGCATTTGTAACATACAAAATGGCTAAATTCAGAGAATATGCTATAAATATCGTGGATAGGTATAGAAGCAGAACCCGCTTGTCGTCTCGGGAATTTACAGGAGCTGTCGCTCACTCCTTAGTATCGGTTTCATAAACAAATAGACGTACAGGTCTTGGTTTATTCTGCCTTATTCCATTTGTCGAATTGCCTAGACCAGTACTGATATCATATCAAGAACTCTATTGGAAGAAACTCATTGGTCAGATCGGATACGCTTGATTCTTGTGTTACCAAACATATATGGCACCGGAAGGGAATCCAGTAAGCAACCAAAAAGGCCGGACAACCCATGAATCCGATATTCCGCTCACCATACATTGTTTTAAAAGCAAAACACATGTCTTATTTCTCCTTCTACTGCTGTCTACTCATTCTCAAAGTCATGAAAAGGGCGACAACGTAATGGAACGCTTAGGTACAGAATTGACATTTAATTAGAGTTCAATAGATCTCTGGTGCTAAGGTTTCATATTCAAAGCCGTTACGGTAGCTACCGGAAATCACGACATAGTTTCATACATCGCGTAATAGCATCTTGCTTCCGGTAAAATTGTATGCGAGATCCGGATCCGAATGTTCCAGGGTTTCATTTAGACTCCGTATAGAAGCAAGAATTATTTAGTAATCAAAGACGCTACAAAAGGCGCATAAATCGGTGCATTTGACATCTGCAAACAAAAGCCAAATCTGTACTATGTCTGCTATTATTATTTCCAAGGCTGCAAAGCCTGATACTGGCTTCAAATTTGCTGTGAAACTTGAAGGACAACAAGTGAAGGACCCTGTAGCCGATCAATCCTTGGTGAAAATTCAAGGTGCTGCGTTGAACCATCGGTAAGAATTTTCACAAAATAAAAGAACCCTTCAAGAGTCTGTGTATTTCTTACATGAACTGCTTAGGGATGTATGGATCTTGAAGGGCCAGTATAGGGGTGACGATCCCACTAATTCAGTCATTGGTTCGGATGCTGTCGGAATCGTCAGTAAGAATGGATCCGCAGCGCCAGTTGAAGTTGGTCAGCGTGTCCTAATCAATCCTGGAAGAGGTTGGGATTCAGATGAGCGTAAACCCGAGAGACCATACGGTGTCCTGGGGCAGCTTCCTGAAATAGGTAGGCAATCAAATTTAGGCTGTGCCTACTTACGCATGTTCTACAAAAGGCACATTGACAGAATACGTCACGGTGGATAGCAAAGAATTGGTACCATGCCCAAATCACTTGTCAACAGCAGAGGCAGCAGCTTTACCATTAGCCGGTCTTACTGCTTTCAGGTAAATTACCATCGCAGTTCGAACGATATAACGAACAATGAATAGAGCTCTTTTTACAAAGGCCAAGGTTAAGAAAGGAGATCATGTGCTTATCACGGGCATCGGTGGTGGTGTAGCAGTAATAGCACTTCAATTTGCCGTTGCTGCTGGTGCTCATGTATATGTGACATCGTCTAGTCCAGAAAAGATCCAGAATGCAGTCGAGCTTGGAGCTGTAGGCGGAGTCAGTTATAAGGATGGTAACTGTCTACGCTGTGAATGATATCCAGTACTGTTACTAAGAGCATGACTGACTTAGATGACTTTGCTGCTAAGATGAAGGAGCTTCTGGGAGACAATTCATTATCAGCAGTTATTGATGGGTCTGGAGGTCCTCTGTACGAACAATATGTCGAACTGTTACAAGATTGTGGTATTATTGTCAATTACGGACAGACTGCCGGTGTTCCCAAGTATAGCATGTTTGCGTTTGTGAAACAAATCGAATTGCTTGGCACTATCATGGGTTCCCGGAGAGAGTTCCAAGAGATGGTGGCTTTTGTTGAAAAACATCAGATTAAGCCGATTGTTTCTCAAGTGTGGCATGGGTTGAGCGAAACTTCGGTTAAAGAAGCTTTTCAGGTGATGAGGTAAGTGAAAAGAAGGCGCAACTTGACTTCATTCCCTAGCTTCTAAACTGCTTCTATAGAAAAGGACAGCAATTCGGAAAGCTAGTTATTGAGATCAATAACAAATAGGCAACCACGTATAGCTAGTGTTACAACTGTTATATAGGTTTCATTTACTTGCTGTCTTTATAAATATCTGTCTGTACAGTTGCCTGACAAAAAAAAATTGGCAATGAGTTCCGAAATTATTTGATAAAAGATGGCTTACCTGTAATCATCTACTGTTTTTGTTACAGTGATATATTGTCAACGTTGGAAAACTGTCGGTCGAACTTAGACCACGTGAAGGAGTCGTCGCGAGCAGATGTATGTTCTTGCTGGCGTTTACATCGCGTTGCCATAACGTGCCGCAGGTTTGGCAACCGAGCACTCTATACAACGTTCCGTACGCCTCTTCGTTCAGCCGTAAGTTTTCCATGTTCTTCTGTTGACATCTCGAGCACACCTAAATATCCTCTTTAGTACGAAATATGCCTATATACTCGTTATTGTTACCTTCGAAGAATTGTATTCATCGATGTTCACCATAACAAGCAGGCCGGCATTCTCCGCTCTCTTAAGAAGGACCCAACACCGATCCGCTAAGCCAGAAATCTTTCCGCGCATGTTTGTTTGAAACGTGGCATTTCCAAATGCAATCAAAGGTATTCTGTCGGTCGCCGGTCGAAGCGGTACCTTTCGCCATTTTTGTTTCTGTGATCGTGGTCGCCTACCAACCAAAGAGAATTAACAGCGTTGCTAAGTACAACCGACATACTTCTTTGCCTTCGTCTGTTTCCTATAGATAAGATTAGTTAGAGACTTATTACGATTTGTAAGATACGCACTTTTGCTGCTTTTTCTCCTTTCTCCAGTTCTTCCGTTTCTGCTTCAGACCACGTTGATTATAATTTTTACAACCGTCAAGCAGTATGTTGATAAGCTCAGCCTCAGCCCGTTGCTTCCCAATGTAATTCAAAAACCGGAAACCTGTAAGCCTTTGATCATAGAACTCAAACAACTACTCCAGATTCGGCAATACTGATTCAAGACACGTTGCCAGTGTCTCCAGATTTGCTGTCTTCCGAGTTGTTATCCCCTGTTCTATAGCCAGTATTTCATCTTCGCGTTTCATTCTCAAGATATTCGCATTGGTCTTCTTGTACCCAGCCATGATATAGAACTCAGCAGTGGACATCTTTCGAATTTCATGAGGCTCTGTTCCATGGCCATTGCTAGCTACGTAGATCTCTGTCATCCCTGGATTGGCTCCCCATAGGTCAAAGATGTTATTGACTTCCCATTCATCAAAGTCCGTGGCATCCAAAGCTGGTAATTCACTCTCCTCTGTTGTTTTGCGAGCAAACACGAAGTCGATTGCATAACCGTCCGTTCTCACTATGTTTGTGAACAGTTCTCGAGGTTCATCTGACTCAAGGTCCTCTAAGAGACTAGAGAACTCTAAAATAAATTTGTCTTGATCCAGATATTAATTACCTTCTGCACCGGATTTTGTTGAAGTCAAATACTGCTGCGAATTGCCGTGTGTCTTGTTTATGTTGCTCTTGTGTCTGTTGGCGAGCTTCGGTATATACAGTAGTAACTGAACACCGCTCTGACGAAGCAGCTGTCGAAGGGTTTGTATATCGATACTAGCATACTGGCGCTTGAAACCGTACTGCGGCGCCAAAGAGAAAACCTTTTGTTGCTTGACAAATGTAAAATGATTCAGGACGAAAGTAGTCTTCTCGGAGGATGTCGCTTGAACGCGACTGTTCATGTTGACGAAAGCATTAGATGGAATTGTTGATTTGAATACGACTTGTATTGATAGTTTGACGTAGGTACTCAAGAGATTGGAATGTTAAACGCTCAGCGTTGAGAGGAGCCGGTAGAGGTGAATTAACAGCTTCCACAATTCTTGTTACTAATCGTGATCGGTAGTACCGTGTGGAACCGAGATCGTAACGCCAGTAGAAACATTAGGAACGTGGCCTACTACCAGGCAAATCACTGTAATGAGCGACCACCTGCATTTCGAAGAAGCAAAAGTTGCAGGGACAAACCCCATGCAACACATACAAGTAGCCGAGGTAGGTGATAACGATAATCCAAGATATGTCACTGATTTTTCTTTGTGGTGGTTCCGAAGTGTAGCGAGGCTATATACTTGTTAGGACTAAAGCAAGAAGAAATGCTATTTAGAAGATATTACGTTAACCACAAACATTAACAGCTAAAGAACATTAGAGCATAGAAGTTTGGAAACAGTCGAATCTACTATTAATTTTACTTATTGCAATGATAGCAATGCTACGCTGCGACTTTATCAAAATGAGGCATCTGTATACATAGTGCAGCCGAAGCAGTGACTATGCTGCAGCAGGTGGCACTCTTTAAAAGAAAATCTGCATGACATAACGGCACATGTGATTCAGAGCTGTTTTTTGTTAATGCTTTCCATCTATTTGCAATCGTCTGTATTGACAAAGTCACTGAGACAAGCATCAATACATTAGGTAAGAAAAGTACGTTAGCCTAAGTAGGTCAATCACCGAGTGCATAGCCTGAAGAGACACCTGGTTACACAGAGCAGTTAAGGTTCACAATATTTACATTTACCAACAATCTTCTCCGTTGCATTCTCCTTCAAGGGTAATGTCTTCGAATCGAATGTTCAGATAATACTAATTGGTTTAGAACTCAAAAGATTTTACAGACATCGATGCGTCCATTTACTATCTTGATTCGAGGAGCGATATTGCGTTTACCAATTTTGGGATGATTTTTTTAGCATAAACCTAAAAAAATCGATTTCATCGTTCAAAGATTCACGAGGGCGCTAATTGCTATTGTTAGATAGAACCTTCCCGGTAACTTACAAAATAATGACTCTAATATATAATTTGTATGGAATACCTACATAAATCACTATGGTTACTTTTTTTTTATCGACATATCACCAATCAAGCCCCAGTATACCGACGCCATGAGACGTTCGAATTAGCGTAAATATTACTGTAGCTGGTGGAAGTGTTTATCTAGATCTCGGCTTTGGCAAACATATCCTTTTGAAATTCTTCAGTAATAGCGTATATGAAAAGATCTCAGATCTAGGTAAACTTACCAACTGTGGAAGTTAGAAAGATTTTATTCTGGATGCAAGGAATATAGAATGCGCCATTCTGTATGCCTTTGACATGTATAAGATACTATAATGCTAGCGATTCTAGAACGAGTTGGGCTGAGCTAAAAAGTTGTTCAGTTTGTATATGTTTTGAATTGTGGAGTATCATGATCCTAATGTCTGCTGTAAACAGATCGACGTACCGTATCTTTGCCAAGGTGGCGCACTATAAGTTTACTTATCGAGACTGTAAAAAAAGAAAAGAAAAGACGTGAAATCTATAATACTCAATTGTGGATGTTTTATTCGTGTACAGTATATATTAATTACGAGATCTCTTTCAGTAATCAATTCCAGTAGAATGGTGTCGACATTGCCGGTTTGGAACATCCATATATGACATAATACGCTCAAACACGGTAAATATCCATGCATATGGAAAACACATCAATTTATCTATGATACTATCGGAAAATGGCATATGAGACAAACATGAAGTATAGTCACATGCAGACGTACTACGATTTAACCACAAAAATTGTAAGGAATACGCGTTGTATTTCTATGGAAATTTACAGACTTTTCTTTCTGGTCACAGAGTAGTCTCAGGTTCAGATACCGAAGGATGATGGAAGATACAATGAAACTTATGCAATGCAAATGAGAAACAAATAGCCCTGTACACTAAAGCGCATATGGATATTTGAGATATGAGATATGGACGTGCATATTTCTAGGTCGTGGCATCATGTAGAAGACACAGACCAAGTCATTTTATTTTGTTTGTTCAAAGCACAGGATACTCAGGCGTTGCATATTTATTTGTTATATTCTAGAAACCGAGATAATTATGTATTTACAAAATTTTTAAACGTTGCTTCTATTCTTTGTGAAACATGGTTTTCTACTGCAGCTTTCAAAAGATAACGGGCTGTCAAAAGATAGTTTCCTTGAAAACCCCAATGAAAATCTCTTTCCTTACACAATGTCGGATTTCAATTGAGATGTTACAAACTTTTGAACAGTATTCACACGCATTGAACTTATGAGAAGGAGAAGCGGCCTACAACGTGGTGAGCTGTGACCGAAAAATGAGAAGAACTTTTTTGGAGTAGTTTGTGGAATTCTTTTTGTAGATATCATGTAGTCAGCAATTGGAATAAGAAATATTGATGTAAACGTTCTATTTTTACAGAAAAAAGATCAATAATCTAAAAAGCTTCAGAGGCCGATATCTACTTGATTTTGATGTACAATTATGCCCCGTACGCATTTTGTTTGAGGCTATGTCGCTCACAACTTCGCTCGTATACACATGACTGTAATTAAAACTCAGGCACCATGTAAATAGCTTTTTACTGCAAGAACAAGGAGAGGTGCCTCTTCTCGAGAATAAAACAAGGTCCCACAGTACATCTGTCTGATAGCACACCATCTTTCTTGAAGCACCTCATCTCAGCTTCGCTGTCTCTGACCATTGGTCATCGTCTGTAAACGCATCTCGCATACTCTAGATATGGTGCTGTATGTTTACTTCCAGAACAAGAACGGCATTTTATCAAAAACTGTAACGTTGGCTTTGCAGACTCAAGTCGAGCTGAAAGCTATGTAAATCTGTAAATTTTTTACTTACATTTACCATCATCACATCGGTATGAACCAATACACTATGACCAAACGCGCAAGAATTAACCTCCGCCGTGCAAGGGGCGAACTCCCCCCCTCCTCCCCCAAGGACGTTTGTCTCATATGTGACGAGACAAAACCAAAACCCGAATTTTCGACGGTAATACACAGAGAACATGTAACATTTCTGATTCTCATCCATGCGTGAACAAATAGAGCCAATGGCGACGGTTTAAGCCGGGTGACAGGGTCTGTCTGGCGTGCTGACAGGATGAAGAGGCCGAGGAGCGGCAACATATAAACAATAAAAGACATATGGGTAGGCTTTACCTCCTCAGTCACCCAAAACCGGTACATGTTCATGAATGTCATTAACTTTTGAGATTATACCTCATGTGGTACTTCACTATAGCAATAACACGAGCGTGATAAGCTATGTCTCTCTCTGTCTACCTAATTTGCATCGTTTCAGATGTAGAATCTCCGTTAATAAAGAATTTTACTTCTAGCGTTAGTAGTAGCGGGAAACTGGCTTCCCATCCTTTCTATCTCTTTCCGAATAAACAGGAGTCTCACCATATATCATTTGTTTCTTGTTGTACCGCTTTTATCCATTCGTCATTCATAATGGCGCACCTCGTACGAATTAATAGATAGCTTGATCCTTTGTGCTTCAAGTTATCTCATACCTCCGATAGCACATTTGTGGTGTCCTTGCGATAACTGATCAGCTGGAATTTAAGCCCAATAGTTGTGTTAACTACTCCATTTTTCTATAGCGCGGTCCTTTTTCATTTCTTGATAGACATCTTTATGTGGTAGCATGTAAACTTCTATAAAATAGTACATTGCCACATTTCGATATCCCGAAACAGATCGTAGACTTTTACATTAACTAAAGCAGCTATTTAAAAGTAGCCATCGTAAAGAATTCTCAAATTAAATTCAGACATGGATCAGACACGGTGTCTATGTGATACCAGCTAAAACATAAACTCTTTTTATTCAGGAGATCAGGCACTAATTCGTAGCAACAGAAGCCATACAGCTATTGATTTATCACTATAAAAAACTTCTCTCTCTCATCGTCATGGCAACCAGCCGATTCGGTGCAAATACCTCATCAAACTACGATCTTCACTTGCTCCAGTTTCAGATACATTCAACATCTTTAGAGATTATTCGAGCGACTTCTATGCTTCTGCTTAAACCTAACTACCTGTATCATAGAATCTAGTGTATACACAGGTCTAAACACAGCGAAATTTGGGTGACATTGTAGCGGCTATGTCACTCAAAACCATAGCAAGAAGTTAAATCTGCGAATAAAGTACTGATTGTATCTCATAGCCGCCACTACTATGAGGTACTGCACATAGCGCCTTCATCAACGATTTAAAACTTGTGCAGATCCATATCCTTACTCTTATTTTCCAGTGTTTCACTGAGATCTTTTTGCTCCGTTGCTTGATGCTACCCAGTACTACAATGATATGGGAAGCTCAGATAGAGGTGGTTTAAAGTGGCATGTGGTGCGAATGATCGCAGTACTGCAGTGTGTTAAACATGGTAACTGCAGGAGGCAATGCCAGATAGCAATGCTATCCGGAACACTACCACCTAGTGCTACCTCCTTTAGCTTTGATGACGGCTTTTATCCGTTCAGGCATGGATTCGATAACCTTATTCCATGAATTTACGTTAAAAAGAATACCACGCCTCCTGTAAAGGTCTTGTTCTCTTTTGTATACAATCCTTCATTTGCTTCCAAATGTTTTCGATTGGATTAAGATCGGGTGATTGCGCTGGCCAGTCTAACTTTGGTATATTGTTCTTTTGCAACCATTCCTTTGCAACGTTGCTACGATGGACAGGTGTACCATCTTCCATCAGGATATGCTGTTCATTCCACTTTTCATGTGTATACCAAGATCGGTACAGGTAAATGCATGCATCTCAAGCTGTTGTGGATGGCAATTATTATAAGTCCTGTCATTGTATCCCACTGATTTCGTATACAATACGTGCAGCCACTATGTTGCTGTACATCTGCAATGATTGGGGATTATTGTTCACTTATTGTATAAACATTATTGTTAGATATCCATGAAACGCAACATCATCCTTGCAAAAATAGTACTGTTCTCAGCCAATCAGTTTACTAGTTACATCAAGATGAGCAACTGTAATAGTCATCTTCCCATCTCTGCATACAAAATGATATCGAAACCGTCTCTTAATGCACTCTTTGGCCCTTTGCTATATTATTTTGTAACGCTCTATTCGATTTGCTTTCTTACTCTTTCGTGATCTATAGGTGTCGGGTAACTTGCGCAATCTAACTGCAAGCTTCAAGCACGCAGAGCAGGCCACACCATTGGACCAAACGTGAGCCCATAAGAAAAATTAGCTGGGCCTCTGCGCCTGTGTGAGTGCCCAGGTATGAACCAATCAAATTCACGTTTGATAACTAAACCCGCGGATGGCTGTCCGAAGGAAATCTCCTTTTTTAACCATTATGGATAATGAGACAGCTAGTGCACTTACAAAAGATCAACAGAAGCGTATTGAAGAGAACAAGACAAAGGCATTGGAAAAGCTTCGAGCCAAACGTGATGCTGAAAAGGCTGGTTTGAATGAAAACAATGATGCCGCAGCAGATCAAGCTAGCAAAAAATCAGAACGATTGTCTAAACGCTCGCGATGGGCGACGCCGTTCTATGAATACAATTTGAGTAACATGGAAGATTCAAAGGCAGGATTTATAGTAGACGAAACGAACGAGAAACAGACCAAGGGTGACAAGGCACCAAAGATCGAACCATATCTACGTAAGTTTCTTTCATGCATTGTACAATTGATCGTAACATGTGAACTACAGCAAGATCAATCGATCCTTCTGAGAATCCAAAATGTCGTGATTGCAAGTCAATGGATATTGATCCAATTTTTTTCCAAGTATTTGGTCTTCTTGTATGTCCCACATGTAAAGAAGCCAATCCAGATAAATACAGTTTGATTACGAAAACGGAGGCGAAGGAGGTAAAGAAAATCGAGATGAACATGTTCGAGTTTTAATCAAACAATTTGACCGTGAGGGCTTAGGACTACCTGTTAACTGACGGTAGTGCTTGTTGATATGGACACTTGATATTCATATAGTCTATATGATAGAGGAATTACGGGATAAAGATATTCTACCTTACTGGTCAAAGCCGAACCCACACAAATCCACTTGGAACAACATGATGCTCTACGTACGAGAAATGGTAAGCTACTCTCCTATCAACAAACGTGTAGTGG
Source organism: Saksenaea vasiformis B4078 (assembly GCA_000697055.1). Classification (NCBI taxonomy): domain Eukaryota; kingdom Fungi; phylum Mucoromycota; class Mucoromycetes; order Mucorales; family Saksenaeaceae; genus Saksenaea; species Saksenaea vasiformis. The sequence goes on along the minus strand of JNDT01002122.1, from coordinate 59,933 downwards.
GTTAATCAGTACCGATCGATCTAGGTTGAGGAGTATGCTTTTAAAAAGTGGAATGGACCAGAAGGTCTAGATGCAGAATATGAAAGACGTGAGGCATACAAAAAAGCAAAGAAAGAAAAAAAGTTCAAGGACAAGTTGGCGGGTAAGAATAGATTCAGACTGGCTTCTTCTTTTTACGTATATCTTTAATTAGATCTGAGAAGACGAACAATGATGAGCAGCTGGGAACGGAAACGGATGGATGGTCCACACAAACACGAGTTTGCGCCTGTGGTTGAAGATGCTGCGACATCCACCACTACACAAACATGTATCAGTTGTGGATTGACCGTTGAATCGGAAGAGTTCTAGCAGAACATATTGCAATGACTGCTAGCAATAAACAGTAACTAGAATATGCACTGAATCACATCTTTTTATTTAGTTATGAGTTTTCTTCCTGTTTTGGAACTACAGGTTCTGTAGAGGTTGCTGGACCTACTGGTTCATTATTACTGCTAGTGTTGTTGTTGTTGTTGTTGTTGTTAATGTTGTTAGTGTTGCTTGTCTGTTGTGCCGGAGATGGCGACGGCGGAGGGTTTCCTTGGGCCCGCAAGGCAGACTGCAACGTCGCCGAAAGTTGGCTTGCCATCTGTGGAGGCAGTTGTGCGATTGCCTGAGGCAGAAGCTGTGCGATGGATGCCGGAAGAGGATACCGTACGGGATCCAGGAGATGTTGACGGATCGTATTTTGTAATTGCAGCTGCAGCTGTGCCTGGATATTTTGTTGCGCGTTTGATACAGAAGCAGCCGCTGGCTGCGTTGACGCTGCTGGTGCTGGCACCGGAGACGGCGCAGGTGCCGGTGCTGTTGTGACAGGCGACCGCGTTGACGATGCCGCCGGTGTTGCGCTTCCTCCTTGCTGTTGAGGTGATGATTCTGCTGGTTTCCCAGGGTCTGTTTGATTCCGCCGCGTCATTTCTTCGTCGCTATCATTTTCCTTTTTGATTCGTTTTCTCATTTCGTTGGCTGGACTGCTACTGCGGTTTGCGTCCGACGGCTTTGCCACAGTACGTTTGTTCCTTCTGTACATACCGTTCGAGAACTGTGTTTCGACATTGGTATCGATCGTCCAGAATGACCCTTTTCCAGGTTCTGTATCGTTCCGTGCAACTTTCACGAACGCCTTGTTCAAGGAGAGGTTATGCCGAATTGAGTTCTAAGAAGCACACACGTTCCATTCAGTCTCTTATTTATCCTTCCCATACCGTTGTGTCACTTTACCTGCCAGCCGTTCTGAGCCATCTGATAATATGGATAATGCGTTGTAATATATGTGTAGATACCATTCAGTGTCATACGCTTATCCTCTTTAGAGTTAATCGCCTGCGCAATTAACGAGGCGTAGGAGAAGGGCGGTTTTACATCCTTGTTATTGTATAATTCTTCGTTGCGTTCATCTGACCCTTCGTTTTCATCATCTTCTCTTCGCTGCGTTGATATCGTCTGCTTCTCCAACTGCTGCGGGGTGGAGATATAACCAAAGTTTTCGTTTCTTGGTGTCTCCTCGACATCCATATGAGGGAGGAGGAAAACAAATGACAATTCCCCAATCTGAATCTTTGTCCTGGCAGCAAGATCATGAGCATGACTTCAAGTAAGTGAAGGGATGTCTTACTTGTTTTCGAGAGGAACAGTTACACCTTTCTCAACGAATTGCTCATTCACAAAGGCACCATTCTTTCCAAATACCATCATTTCAAAGCGTTGTGTGGTAAAATTGTAAAAGACTCGGGCATGTTGACGAGACACTGACTTGGATTTTCCCAACGGAATGTCCACACTCTCGGGCTTCGCTTGATTTCTTCCAAGTGTCACTTGCAAAGTTCGAATGTAGTAACAAAAGTCATCACCTTCCAACTTTGCGTATGCCTGAACGGGACCTGCATCGACGGATGCTGCTGTTGGCTGATTTTCTACGGAATGGCTGTCATGACTGGTCACCATGGTGTTAACAGTAAAACAAAAAGTCGGAGAAAACAAAAGTCTCCTCCAGTTGGGACATTTTCAAAACCAAGAAAGCTGAACGGATCATCATGCTCCAATCCCTCCATCTTGCTCTTCTCATCTCGTCTCTGAGGTTTCGCATGCCCAAAGGTTTCCACATTTCACATTACAATAACACATATGTAGCAAAAAAAAATAGTTGCGCATAGCTATCTTTAAGTTTATCGCCTCAAAGATTAAGACCCGCTCGCTTCTTTGTTGCATCTCTTGCCATCGTGCAACTGCCTTCAAAAGCGCACCACTGTTTATTTACTAAGTTTACTACCACAAATCTGATGCCCGCATACGTGGTCGTCTTGTTCTATTTTCAGTAGACCGATCTGACCCACGATCTTCTTGTCTGCTTACAGACTGTGTGATCTGTGGCTCCTTCTCAACCCATTCCACCTCCTCAAGCGACACCAGCTGTTCATCGTCGTCATCGTACTTGTGACTAGATCGATGCCGTCTGCTTTTCTCTTTTTTATCCTTCTTCTTCTTTTTATGACTTCTATCCCGGCTTCGGCTTCGTTTACGAGATTTGCTTTCTTTGTGCTTCTTTTTTGAACGTCGCTCTTCTCCCTTCTCTTGCGTATCCTCACCCTCATCCGAAACGGACACGTAGCGTCGCTTCGTTCGTTCGCGTGGCTTGAAATGGGAAACCACGACTTCCTCTGATTTAACCACATTCAGCATCGGTTCTTTAGATGCTGGTCTGTTGCTAGCATTTCGCTCAGATGGTTTAGAAAACATAGGTCGGAAGGGTTCGCTCACTGGCTCTTCCACAGCTGGAGGAGGAGGAGGTGGAGGCCCTATAAACATGTCGTCGTCGTTTATGCTATCCTGTGCTTGCGGAGGTCCAGTTTCTGAGGGCTTAGGCTCTTCTTGTTCCTCCTCTTCCTGATCTTCTTCCTCATCATCCGAGTTCTCAAAAATAGCCCTGAAAATGTCCATCGACGGACGTTCATAGTCCACAGCTTTAGTCTCTTCCTCTTGAGCCTTAATGTCTTCCACAGGTTCCGGTGCTGGTGGAGCGGAAGGCGCAGTAATTGTCTGGTTATCTGGACGATCAGAGGGTTTAGGTATGACAGTAGCCAGTAAGGGATCATCGGTTCGTGTCGCTGGCGATGGCTTCGACGGGAATGGTTCCTTGCGATCTCGTAGCATGGTGTCCATCGTCTCTTCGCTTAATGCCTGTCGGGAACCGGCTTGCGTTCGACCAGCCGCTGACACTGTGCTGGGATCATGATTGGGATGTGGATTGCGAACGTTGAAACGTTTACAAAGCAATTTTGCAGGATAGAATGGCTTGATTGTACGTGTCAACTGGCCAAACATCTTCATTGACGCAGCAACGGCTTCTTGCGATTGCTTCAATTATAGAAATAAGTAAATACCACGACAAAGTAACTGTTTGCATTACCTCTTTGACGGGCTCTTTCGGTGCGGATCCTTTCCCTCGTTCATCCTTCTCCTTTCGCCATTCCTTTTCCGTTTTCAATCCTCCTTCAAAGGTTGTCTGTTCAATTACTGTTGTTCGAGCACTCGTAAAACGTCCACTCATCATTGCACTAATTGGTCGGAAGATTCGGGCCGCCTGTGCAAACTCGTCCATTTCTTTCATAGCACTGTCGTATGTGAGACCTTCGGGTATCGGTAGAGTATCTTTTGGTACTCCATCATCTGAAAGTAGACCAGCCATATTTTCCAGATAATGTCTGTAGCGCTCTTGTTTTTTGAGATTGTCTCCAAAAGGCATAAAACCGCGTAAGGCTAGATTTGCAACTTCTTTGGATACCGTTGGAAAATTGGATAGTTTCGATTTATCCACTTTGAGAGTTTCATCTGTCACAAATTTTAAAATACTATCCAGCTTGTCTTTGGATTTCGCTGGTATAAAGTCAAACACTGATCGCTGTTCTATCGGTACTTCCCCGAGAAGAAGTGCACGTTGGTGCGAAGACATATTGTGCTGAGGTGTTGCTACAGGGGTTGCGACCTGTTCTGTTCCTGCACGCTTTCCGGTGAAGTTGGCCGGTACTTTAGGTGGTGGATACCTAAGTAGATGATCAGTACCAAGACCCTTGTTTCCTGCGCCGTTGTTACCATTTCCCCAATTCTTTCGCCTGCTTCGCTACAATGTAACCTTTCAAGGGTACCCTTCCATCGGTACAACGGACTTTTGACACGGAAACACTAGTCTGTTCCGCCTCGATTCTCTTTCTCTTCGAACGACGTTCCGCAAACTGATCTTCATCATCGTCATACAGTAAATGATGATAGTCCCGTGCTGACGTAGAATCACCATAGACTTCATAATCATCATCGTCTTCCTCAAATGTTCCCAGACCGAATCCAGCGTTCTTAACTGAGCTCTGAAACGCACCAAAGGCAGCCCTTGTTCCACGTGGTAACGAATCGTCCTCCTCATTGTTCTTGAGCTCACGTAGCCGACGCATCTCTGCGACTTGTGGCACATATTTCTCCAAATCATATCCCAGACCAAATGTGTTTGTCTTTGCAACGAAATCAACAATGGGCGTGTCGCGTGGTGCAAATGTAACATTCGTCATATACTCTTCGGTTTCGTCCTCGTCGCCCATACCGCTGCGTTCAAGCGCTCTTTTCTGCTTTGCCGTCAAGCGTTGTCCAATTCCCTGTCCTGGCTTCCATCCCATCTTACTCAAGAGTCGTATACCAACAGATTCTTTCGTAGGCCCCACAATATTCATCAAGCTAGAGCCTAAAAAGCCGAGAGCACCTCCTCTCTCCTCTTCTTCTTTTTGCTTTCGTCGTGCAGCCAATTCACGTTCGGTGCCACCTAATATATCAAACTCTTCTGTTGCTACTAACTTCTTGGCTCCAGCTATTTCCTACATGGCGATGTTTAGATCACAGGCCAGTACAACAGACGCACAACGCTTGCCTGTAAATCTTCTTCATCCATGTAATCTTCAGGACGCATTTCGCGCCTTTCGCTTCTCAATGTCCGCGATGATACAAAATTCGTGGGCGTCCATCCTGTTCTACAGGTTAGTGCATCAAGAGAGGTAGCAAATGGATGTCTTGCCTTCTTTTGAACCGACGGTATTAAAGTAGCCGGCTGAGAAACCTCCCGTAAAAGCACCGTGGAAACGGCGACGTCCTTTTTCGTCTCTCGCCTCTTGCTTCCAAACGGGGACGAACTGACCCGCATCGCTTACTCCCCGCTGTTTGTCTTTCTCTGTCTGCTCCGGAAATGCTGTGCCGAATATAACGAAGTTTTCGCTGGAGGTACGATTATCATCCATTCGATAATCTGGATCGGTATCTCGATACGCATTCCTCGACATGGCGTTTAACAAAACAAAATGCGCTGCTGGAATCAGTGGTCGCACTCCGTCCAATAAGTTGTCAAAACAACCCCAATGGCAAAACATTTTACCGTATTTCGCATTGGGCGGACAAAAGGTTTCACATGTCAGTGGTATGAAGAGAAAGAACTCGTAGCGTCTCCCATAAGCATTGATCTACGTAATAGCTGTCATGGATAGAGAAGTGCAGGCGTAATCTGCAACATCGCTCACTGAATCTTAATACCCATCTTTTAACCCAGCCTAGCTCAAGAAGTCTCTCCCGGTTTGAACTTTAATCAACCATGCGTTGCAACCCACCGTCTAATGACCTTGACAATGATATTATGTATTGCTCATACGTGATGCAAAGTCATTTTATTTTATTTTGCAGGGAGCGCACGGATGATCTCGAAGCCAAGGAATCGAACTCGTCCATTATCCACAACTCTTATGGTCAAATGGGATTGACTCGCTTATTTCACCATTCAGATGCTTCCCTGAGGTTGAAACTCTCGAGCTTCCACTTTAAACACGAATATAAAGTATAGATATTTAGAGAACTGAATTGACTTTTTTTATTGCACTAAGTTCTGTCTAACTTCTTTGGCCTTTGTTAATCCAAGTTGTTCGTCAGTCCAGATAGGTGTGTTATCCACAGTATGTGGTTGACCAACACCAGCTCGTCCACCTGCGGCTTCCCAGTCTGATGTGCGCTTAAAGCCGTAACGTGACCAAATGGAATCGAGCGCATTGACCAAACTATCGATCATTTCGCCTGTGTGTCCAGGGGTTGGTGTGATACGAAGACGTTCCTGACCGACGGGCACCGTAGGGTAGTTGATGCTTTGAACATAGATTCTGTTCTTCGACAAAAGTTCGTCTGATGCAAGCTTGGCTGACGCGGCGTCTCCCAGAAGTACAGGAAGAATATGCGAAGGGTTAGGTACTACTGGGATGTCGAGGTCTGCCAGGCGTTGCTTCACAGTTTTAGTATTAATGTGTTGAAGACGGCGCTCGGCGTTCGAGTTCTTTAGGTATCTAATACACTCGACTGCTCCGGAAGCCACTACTGGAGGCAAGGAAGTTGTAAAGATGAAGCCTGGTCCATAGGAACGCATCATGTCGACAAAACGGGCCGAACCAGCAATATAGCCGCCCACGACACCAAAGGCCTTCCCAAGAGTTCCAGTAATAATGTCGATTTCGTCCAGGATACCTCCATTACCCATGTGAGGATAAGCCTCATTGAGTTCAAAATCGAGATGTTCGGCGACACCAGCACCACGCGGTCCGTACATGCCGACAGCGTGTACTTCGTCCAGGAATGTAATGGCATTGTACTTCTTGGCAAGGGCAACAATTTCATGGATAGGTGCAATGGAACCGCACATAGAGTAAACAGATTCAAATGCAATGATTTTTGGCACGGAAGGATCGACAGACTGCAAGAGCTCTTCGAGATGGGCAGCATCATTGTGGCGGAAAATCTTTTTAGCAGCGCCTGAATGTCTGATGCCGTGAATCATAGAAGCATGGTTAAGCTCATCCGAGAAAATAACACAGTTGGGTAAACGGCTTCCCAACACCGAAAGTGTGTCATCATTCGCAACAAAGCAGGAGGAGAACACGAGTGCGCTCTCTTTGTGGTGCAAATCGGCTAATTCTGTTTCCAGCTGCAAATGGAGATCGGTATTACCAGCAATGTTTCGAGTACCACCAGCGCCAGCACCGTAACGATCGAGAGTGCGTCTAATCATAATGATCGTTAGTCTCGAAAATGTTTATCAAGAGAACATACTTCATTGGTTCTGTCAGGATGGAGCTTCTGCCCATACCGAGATAATCATTGGCACACCACACAGTTACTTCGTCGGTTGCACTTGCCGTGTGCGCACGGGGGAACTTTTGAGCCAATCGGTTAATGTTATTGAAGTAACGGTAGCTTTTGTCCTTGTGTTTCTTGTCAAGCATCTCTTGGTAAAACGTTTCGTAGTCAAAATGTTTCGCATTTGTTTGATGTGTGACAGGAGTTGCAGGCTTGTGGGTCTTGGGTGTGGAGGCAAAACCACGAGACTTGATGGCGGGAGCCATAACAGGACATTGCTTGGCCTTAAACAGTAGGGCATTGTCTTTAGTAGCAAGTGATCGTAGGGACGATGCATTGGCATGCAAAAAGGGGCAGGCTTTTCTACCGTGCAACAAGACAGACTCCATGGCGAAAGGTGAAAAGAAAAAGAGCAAGGGGAAGTTCTATCTTTTTATGATTGACCAGGGCCTATCCGATTCATGCTCCGCCCATTACAGGAAACAACAAGGACTCTACTATCGCACAAGGTTTGAAAAAGAAAGAGGACCCACAGTTTTGACTAAGCGGTTCCTATTGGACATAATGATATGGCCTGACTTTTTTTAAGACTACAACAAATTTTTTCATTGGATAGTGAAATTCCCCTTTTGGTCGGCCAACGGCCCGCTTATGGTAACACCACAAGCATAAACAATTTTGCCAAATCCTTTTGGTAACACACTACGATGTGGACTCTGGAACCTTTGTCTCGTGTAAACTATACAAGGTATTTAGCGCCTAACAAATTTAATCTATATCAGTCGGCTGTCCAAACGTTATTCATTTCTTCAGCCAATCGATTTAAAGTTAATACCATTTGAGCATCTTTACCGAAGCCAACATGCAACAATAGGCAGCCATTTCAGTCTCCGTACCTTATCATTATCGAGAGCCATATAAAAAAAAAGCCTTTGTCTAAAAAGTTCTCCCTGGTCAATCACAATTATTGATTATCTGTACTCAGATTCCGAAATCTAAAAGGCTATAGTCACAGGGTTTCATGTCAGATTTCATATCTTAAATGTTTGCATCTGTATTAAACATCTCGCTGTGCTGCGTATCTATCTTCACATCCTCCTGAGCTCAAGCTATTCTGAACTGTGGCTAAAACCAAAGCTGAACGATTTATAACCGTCTAACGCTGGACGGTTTCTAGGTTGTATTTATAGAAACATGGTACTTGCTACTCGCTGAAGGGATAGATAAGGTTCAGACGGTGGAGATACGACGATTAGTTATATTTCTCGTCTCGCTTCCACTCTTCCTTTACAACAGACGGTGATCCGGAAAATCTCACATCTACCCGGTCACTGCGCGGTGATTTTCTGGTGACACACAGCGATCCCCTGATGATCTTGTTATTTCCGTATTTCGCCACTTTGTTACCTCCAAATCTTTTTTGATATTCAGCTGATGATCTTGATGTTGAATCTATCGAAGAATCACTGCACTGAAATAAAGGTCCAACTGCTCCATCTGATGACACGATATAGTATCCGTAGGATACTTGCTCCCCATCGAAGCACCACCTCCATGTTCTTAATGGATCGAACAAGAGCGGGCACATAAAAAGTGCAGCGTTCAAGTTGTTAGATAAATTATTATCCATAACTGTACAGCGCAAAAAGTAATAAGCAGAAGATAATCCGAGACAGAGCGTGTAGCCAGAAATCCAAATTTCATACATCTTGCAAAAGCGCATCCAGTTGACAGCAAGACATCCAACTGCAGGGCATGGGAATGGAGATATTAGTCTGAATGAAACGCTGGACTCCACAGAACATATTCTGCTGAATAGCCCTAGCAGAGACATAAAGTTAAAATGGTGATCAAGCGACAAGGCTCGCACCGCAAAGCTTCCATCGACTGGGCGTGGTCGTAATGTGGATCTGCCCGGAAATTTGCCAATGCAGACGATGCAGCCATGGTTCCCGAGCATATTCAATTGTTCACAGGCGTAAAAAATAATTCAATAGAAGTGCCTCTCTGAAGCCATCGATCAATTTTGCGGGGAAAGGAAACTCCCTTCCATATGCAGTAACTGTTTGAATAGGAGTAACGGACTTTCGGCTCCTCGCCTCTTTTGAACAAGCAGAAAAAAAATCACATACTGAGCAAGTATCCAGCTATTAGGGGGGTTTCAATACCTCATAATTGTAAACTTATAAAGTCGGGAATTCAAAAAATTAAATGGAGAGCTGTGATAGGCTAGCAGGCACCTTATAAAATGGTGAGTTTTTATAAGCTATGGTGATTAGGATACGTGCTTCTGCAATTGTGAGTCATGCACTAGCAGACAGCTGCCATGGCACATATAGACCCATCGATTTATACGCGTTTCAACTTGTTTTGTATTGCTTTGAGCCAACATGTCAAGGTAGATTTATGGAGGCTTCATAGATAGAGAATCAATTACCGATTCGAAAGATGGCAAATAAATGCGTAATGTCTGAGCGTCTTTCGTGTCCTAGACAAACAGGGTTGATCGAAATACGACGCATTATATCTACTGTAAATAAAAGAAGTGTTATAGAAAGATTTAGAGCAAAACTCAGGCTTTTACCGAAAGGTTTATAAGTTTACAAAAGTGAACATTATAAGGTGCGTTCAATACCTGGGAGTATACACTCAACATGGTTGGCTGCGGCTGGCGAACTATTTCAGCTGCCGCAGTTTATTATTGTAAGTTTATTAGAGATATTGAAAACCCCTACTGTATTTCCGACAAAAGACTGAATCATAAATAGGCAGACAATCTAATTGAAATAAAGATATCCAACAGTCTCAAACGATTTTACCCGTCTACTGTCTCAATCAATCCACCCATACAACATCGATGATACGATTGCGTGCAATGCATGTTTCTCAACCTCTTCTTTACGGTTAAGTATCATTGGCTTATGTAGCTGTTAGTAGGTTTTATCGTCTGAACATATGTATTTGACCTACATATTCAATGAATCTGCATAGTTCCGCTGTAGACGCTGGTAATGGATGGTAGCATTCATATCTTTGAAGTTCACGTTCCACAAAAGCTGCTACTTCGTCTCTGAATATCTAAGTGAGATGGGCTCGGCAATCGTATCCGCGGCTGAACATGTACACATAGTTGACTGCCAATGCCTCAACTATTATTAACGTTTTCCTGGATTCCCCTTTGCATTTGCAATCTCTACGGAATCCAAGTAAAGCAATAGAGGTATTCATTTCATTCACAATCCACTACAATGACAGTGAAAGGCATTGATCGTCATAAGCTGCTGCCGCAATACTGTAGCGGAAGAAGGACAGGCAGTTGGGGTCTATAGGATAGTATCACTTTTGGAAAGTGGCATTTTCGGTACAGAACTGATAGAATGGAAGGATAAAAGGACGAAGTAATGGATGACAGAAGGAAAGAGCAGGATCAAACCCCCAATCTACGCGCTCTTTTCTATTGCCAAATTTTCAAATTACGTGCGTTCATCGTGACGCCATTACACCCATTTTAGTGGTCGCATACCTAAAACCGCTTGTTCCTCCTTCTGCTTCTCTTCTATATAATATGTATCTACTTCACGTTATCTTGGGTGAAAATCAACGTAATACTTCCTATACGGCCCCATGAAGTGGTGGTCACTGTGGAAGCAAACGAAGTTATCTAGGCTTTCTCGTTTTTCTTTGCTGTATGCTGCTGCAAATGTCTTGCCGGGCTCTTTGTTGGTCTTACATAGCTCTTCTACATTGACGTAACGGATGTTTGGTACCTCAGGCCCAGGATAACATGACACAGCTGGTTCAGCAACTGCCGGCGTTTAAGCTAACTGGCCATGGAGAAGAGCGTTCGAAATCTACATGGGCTGAACGAAATGCAAAAGAAAGCAGAGACTAAGGGACATGCAAATTCCGCAAAATAACTGTCTCTAGACTCAAAAAGCAGATTGCTTTTATTGCTACTATCCTTCTACTGCATTGTTCTCGCCGTTAGATCGTTATTCTCGCATTCACGTCAGAATTAATCCAAAAAATAAAGAATAAAAACAAAAAAGAGACGTATCTGGAGCCACGCTCTAATGAAGTCATAATATCTAACACCTGTTTGCCAATGTGTTCAGACTTGTTGTTCAAACGGCTATGTTGTAATGTGTGACGCAAATATGCCAGATACGACGCAAGCAGGTAAACACGCCTATTTAATCGCATGAATATAAATATAGAAAGTGGGCTAATTGGCTTTGGCAAGCTCTAATTAAGCGGATACACAATCACAGAAGCATTAAAGACTAAGAAGCGTCGCAGAAGTCAATCTTCCCCCTCTTCCTGGGCGGATCATTTTTCTTTTTAATTTTTCCTCCCCTTCGGCCGCTGACGCAGCCGGGATTTTAAATTTAGAGAGGTCCGGATGGGACAAATATTACCTGCTTGACAATGAAAGATCTGGAGGTGCAATCGCCCCAGATAAGCTCCAATGTCTCGCGACCAGATCAGTCAAAATGCAAACTGCAATTTGATTACGCTCCGAGTGCGGACAACGTAGACCTTAACGTACTCATTTTACTTCATGGTCTTGGTGAGGATTACTAAACGTGAGGCGTTGATTAACGTGTCCGTAGGCGACACGAAAGCTCCATTTACGAGGCTTGCCTCCAAACTGAAGCTTCCTCAGACTGCCACTTTATCCGTTCAAGCACCAGAGCCAGTGCCTTACATGGAAGAGTCTTACCAGTGGTTTCCGAGCTTTGACGTGATGACTGGCAATTGTAAATGATTTGTTTCCCAGTCTTTTTCTATGCTGATCAATTATTAGTGCTTCCTCCTTCCAACCCCCAGCGAATGAAGGGCTTGGCCCGTACACGGGAACTTATGCTGCAACTATTGAAGCATCTGGTTGATGATTGCGGTTTCCAACCACCAAACATCTTTTTATTCGGTTTTTCTCAAGGTGCTACGGTGGCTCTCGATGTCGCTTTACTGGGAAGTATCCGTAATCTGGGTGGTGTAGTCAGCATCAGTGGATATCTCTTAGAAGAACATGCATCGCTGGAGAAAATAGGTGTTGGTTATGATGGATATCTTTTAGTCACACAAGGAGAAAAAGATCCTGTGGTTGGAAACAGAAACGAGGCTGAGAAAAAGGTAAGCAGTTATTTTTTTGAACATCGGCGACTGATATTGTGATAAGTTCAAAATACTCCAAAAGTTCTGCTCATCAACTGCACAAACATCACAAGTATTCATTACCAACAAAGGCCATGCAATGGCTAGCTCAGAAAGCGAATGGCGTGTTATTCATACGTTTTTCTCTGATTACATGCCCCGGCGCAACTTAGCGTTAGAAAACATGTCAGACGTTTATCTCGTCAGCTCTTCGTAAGCTACCCCAACCATCCCCGAATGGGACACAGGTAGCATAAAAACCTCCATTTGGACTACACCAACGGTCGTATAACAGCTTGGCTGCATTCTTGCTTATAATAGTTTGGGTTTCCATAGTCTAACGTGGAGTTAGAAGCGAAGGTTCTGTTGTGTCGTTACTTACAGAGATAAAATTCTCGAATGCGTTAAGGTAAAGAATGCCATTTTCTTCTTCATCCAGCCCATCAAGGATAAGGGGCGGCCAGCTGTCGTCGTTTGAAACAGGTCGCAGTTCAGGGAATGCTGGCCAAGCTTTCCGGTCGACCCAACTTCGATTATGGAACATCTGATCGAGTAGATCATCTGACAGAGGCTGTGCAGAGAACATTTTGACAACGTTTTCACCATTGTCAAGAATACGATGGATCGAAAATGTCGTGAATGGTGGTGTGGCGTCCTTAAAATTTTCCGCTGGATATAGGTCAGCATTTGGCTCAATCAAGTGAAAGGGGAGATTTTGTTACCAAGAGGATAACCAGTCGTAATAACGGCTGAAGGCATCGTTTCCGTTGTTCGTCCAAAGTAAACTGCATTGGGAAATCCAGCAATGAACGTAACATGGACGGTGTGGTAGTCTCTGCGGTGTTCTGTCACTGGGAAAGGCATTCGAGGTCTTGTCTCGGGATGAAGAGGGGAAGCAAGGATCACTACATCATAGGCATCGTTTGTTCCATCATTGGCATAAACTTCGTACAAGGTAGATGATTTTCCTTCCGAATTGATTTCGGTCACATTTCGAATTTCTTGGACAGATGTGCCCAGCCGCACAGTGGCACCAGAGTACTTAGCAAACGACTCAAATAGCTGGTAATTCCCATTTTCGACGGACCAAGCCCCATTAGCTGCCATGGATACCTAACGGCAAGATTTAACCTATTAAAGGTATCGGATTTGCCATGCAGCCTACCACAGCTCCCATTGCGTGAAGCTCATTAAGATTCTGACCGTAATTGGCTCTTGTTGCTGTTTGAACGATTTCATGAAGAAAGCGCTCCGCGATGCCTTGTTGGGCAAGATAATCGCTTGCTGATGTGTCAACTAATGCACGCAAGTTAAGCTGTCGGATGACATCCGGAACGCTATAGAAAGGCGGTCCCTCGTTGTAAACCGTAAAGAAATCGGTTAATAACGACTGTAACATAGTTTTGAACCGCAGCGGTGCGAGTCCATATCGCCATAAAACTTTCGCTTTGTCCCACCATCCCCGTCCAGACTCTTCGAAAAGGAAAGATCTACCGTCCCATACCCCGAGGCCGCGTTTTAATGAGTTATCAACCATACGCACGCGCTTCAATCCGAAAACTTCAGTAGCGTTCATCAGATTGTAATTTTCCTTCACAAAAATCGACGCTCCCTGCTCAATCCAACCCAAGGAGGCGTTATCTTTGATTGGTATAACTCGACTTCTACCGCCTAGCACCGACTGATCATCGTAGATGGTAATGTCCGTTTCCGGAAGTACATTGTGAAGCCAAAATGCAGCGGAAGTGCCTCCAGCGCCCCCACCTGGACATGCGTTAACATGAACATGACAAGTACATCCCGCCTATACTACCTATGATCGCTATTCTTTTCTTTCTGGCTCCTACATCTATCACCGTCTGTAACGGGTTGTCAGCAGCGACAAAAGTTGCTGCTACTAGCAAAATGAAAAAAAGAAGAGGGATTCTCATGAACCAACTGGTCAAGAAGTAAAACAAGACTCCACTCCTGTGTTCTAAGCAGCCTATTTATCCGATCACACGCTACTTCCAAATCTGGTTGCAGCATTGTAACCCTTACTTTGTTCCTAACAAACCAGTCAGATTATGATCGAGTCGTTGCATGAAAGTAGGATATAAGATGCAGTTTTTATAAAGATTACAAAGCAAGTATCTATAATCGTTCAGATAAAGCCATCAAAGTCGTCTGTGGTTTAAAAGTCAGTACAGGCGAATCAAACGACAGTATGTCTTTTACCTTCTATGCCGTTAATCGTGTGAAATATAAACAGCATGACGTTCGCTGCCATTTGCATGCCGAAGCCTTTATATAGGCCACGGATGCCCCAAGCGCTAGTGGTCTTTGGTTGTGTCACTACCGGCAGATCGTCTTCGCTATCTGATGGATCATCAAGCAACGCATCGGCTTTCTTTGCTCGTGCGGTTGACTGTGTGCTCTTCTTGTTTCTCGTGCCTTCTTCCTTCATAATCTTGTAGAGGGCATCAAGTACGCCCTTGTATGGGACAGAACGCAGTGCAACGGCAGATGGCATGTTAACTTGACAGTGCAAACGCTTTCGGATAGTCTCCAACGGAAGGGTGATAATCAAGCCGAGAGTGCTAAAGGCAAGCTGCGCAGCTCCATATAGAACAGGTGAATCGGATGCAGATATGTGGAGTACTCGGTCGATGATGAGTGGAGTACTGCTGGAGATAAGTGGCGTGATAATATGATATAAAATGGTAGGGATCAGGTTGTTGGAGAGGTATACGCTTTTAAGACCACCTTCTTCACGACACATTGTCATCAAGGCATGTATCGGTCCTTTGTACTTGCTATTTAGCGGCGAGGATGATTGTACAATCAACCTACATAAAACTATAAATATCACCATTCACTCTACCAAATTTTCCTGAACCTACCGTGTCCTAATGATTTCTAATGGACTCAATAAAACACCCACGACAAGATGGCTTGCAACCAAAGTTGTCATATTCGGCGTCACGCTGTCGAGATGCATTAAGGGAATTGTATCGTCGTACAATCCAAAAAGGTCGTTTAGAGAGCGTTCTAACGACGGTTGCAAAAACGCACGTAGCATCTCATAGATCCAAGTGACCCGTTGTCCTGAAACCATTGAATAAATCTGTGCCTGACCTGCAGACAGACCTTAGTAGATCTATTTACCTTTCAGTAACGACTTCCATCCCTCTGTTGGCTGTTTGACGATATGGCTTAGAATCTCTAATACGCCGCCATTCATCGGCGCCATCTGATATGCTGGCCGCGTTTCATCGTCATAGACGCTCCTTGCGAGCATGCCACTGTCGCTTGGACTTTTAAATCGACTACTCCTTGGCGACGGTGTATGCTGTGGAGGTCGTGTGCTGTAGAAAGCGTCTCCGTCGTCTTCTTCATCGGACGATATCCCATTGAAGTAGGACGGGTTCTGGAAACGCAAAACTCCTTTTTAGTGTCTAGGTATACGAAAATGAAGTATACCTCTTGCGTCCCCGGTAATTTTTCATCGCTAAATGCAATGACTTCGACATCCTCATGAGGGGAGTATTGCACTTGCAAAAGAGTTGTTCCCACTTCGAAAGGACTCGTTAGCATAGTCACAAAGTACTTTAGCATAGCAAAGCTTGTGAATCGCGTTGCGATGCCTTTTAATGCTGCCTCTTCATTATCAAAGACGTCGGGCGTAAGTCCAGGGATAGTCTCACTCGATGGTAAGGACGTATAGTTATGCTGACGGTGTAAACCTGGCGTGTAATAAGGCCGGTGTGGATTGACGCTTATTTGGGCATTCACAGGCATGCTGACCCTAACCCCCTTTCACAACAACTGCCGGCGGGGTCATGAGCTGGACTCACCGCGAGTTTGTGACCGGCTCCAGAAAGTGAGTTTCTGAAAGAAAAGTCGAATGTGAGCAAACTAAATGCAATGCTGCTTGTTTGCTCTTGATTTACACATTTTAGAAGCGCGTAGCACTTATGAAACTACTCCTTGGAGCCAGAAATGGTGACTACTTCTACTTCTACTTCTCGAGTAGTTCTGCGATGTTTTCGCTTTCTCGCACCTGGCAGTCATGACTACCAGCGGGAATTAGTTACCAACCTTTCGGCTTATGCCCGATACAGTAAAACCAGAGGTGCCAACATCTTGCATGAATCAAATGAAAATCGTTTCGTGATAATGGAACAGCTTCATTATCATCTGAAAGCAATTGTTATTATCTTGAAAGGAAGGCTACATAGCGATTGCAGACTTGACGATGATTATATGACTTCAAAACGCAGACTACATCTGAGAATTTGCTCACAGGCCTAAAATTCTGTTTCTGCTACTTTTCTGCCAATACGAAGGCAAGCAATAACTGCAACTGCTGCAGTGGCTACACATATATTTGACTTGTGTATTGGAAGCAACATGACAGCGAAACTGAGCAGGATATTACCAGTTGCTAAAAGGCACTAAAGGTACGAAAGGTTCTAATAGGAGATATATCTTTATGTCCAATTATTGTATTTTCGCTCATTGGTGATGCTTAATAACATCTTCATGGATAACGTAGCGATTTTATTGACTTCTCTGCCTACAACGTATCAGGATTTCCAAACAATAACGTTTGTGGCGTCCAACCGGTGTTGCCATACAATTAATATTAGGCGAGCTACTGTCCAGCATATTTTCCTGTGATTCGATTCTGCTGCGATTTCCAGCTTTAGACATGTTATGCAGCAAAGGTCACTTTATCAGCTCTGCGTGTACATCAACAACTTTGTGTGATGTGATCTAATCTAATCACCATTCAGTCATAAGAATATACAGGGTGAAAATCATTTAGATCATATATTTCTATACTGCAATAACAACTATCAAACAGGTACGTAGGTTATAGATGGCGATTGAAAGGTGTTTGTCGTCATATGCAAGGCTGTTTGGACTAAGAAACCTGAAATTTGCCTGTACTTGACGTTGCTCGTGACTTGAAATCAGAGAACAAAGTGGCAAATAAAAACCTTAAATGCAGCCGTCCCATCTATGAGTTCTTCTTCTTCTAACTCCCGTTATTGATACTGAACGTCTTTGGTAAGTGCTCTTGCAAAATCGTTATACATGCTCATAACGGAGGATGGATAGACCAAAACTGACAAATAAAGCTACGGCCAGTTTTCAGCGCGACAGAGAGGCTCCGATGGAGCAACACGTAAGTCTAACGGTGTATGCTAGCTTCATGTATTAATTCTCAACGGGAATTCAAGGAGACATCGACAAGACCCTCTGGGCAGTAACATTACTTCGGCCGACAGTCCATCGGCCTAGGCCAATTGCTGATCCACAGCTACGGCAAACATTTGACATATACCATTCTTAGAGACTGCAGAGCTTCCATGGACTCACAGAGCTGGTTTAAACCAGGTGTTCGAGTACGCTGCAAGACGTGAAGTAACCAACTCCTTGTTGTACATATCCATCCATTTTAGCAAACGGGTTAAGCGTTGGTCCTTCGTTCGCCTTGGAAGTGTCATAATGCGAGATACTGTCAAAGAATCCCATCTGTGGCGATACATTGATATCGACGCCCGAGCTCTTCGTGAGTTACTGCTATGGGCTACTAGAGACAATCCGGCTGCGCACCGACTGATTGACTCGAGACATGGCTTTCACGTTGACAGGATCAGGTGGTGGACAGAAGCATTCGATTTCTCCAGACTCCGAGGCGTCCAGGAACCTGGCTCTGAAGACGAAGATCGAGTTAGACATCAAAAGTAGTTCAGGTGCCATATCAGCACAGACGGAATTAGCACAAGCGTATTGTATACAAGACCCAAGCGACCAAAACGCGCGCCATTGAACCCAACCAACGTACCTATTGGCCCTGACACCCGAGTGATTGGGGCAGACGCAGGTGTGACAGAATTGGTAGTTACAAGCAATGCTTGCGCTGGTCGAGAGGTCGTCCCCAGGCAAAACGTGCATATATCCGCGAAGGAATGGCATGAACTCGCTTTCCACAACAAGTCTTCCTCGCGGCGACGCACGCATCATATCCACAATCCCGACATACAGGAGATCTAATCAAGGATTACCACATCAAAGGCGGTGAACCAGCAAGTGTTTGTGGAGAGCCTGCGCTCCGTCTTTCCGCATCTCGAGCATCGTTTCCAGTTTATACCCGAGAACGAACGCTGCGCTGGACCACCTACCATTGGTCACAGCGGGCACTTCATGAACTATGTATACGCGTGAGGGGCGATAGGAACAGGAGAGAAGACATCGTTGTGGCATATGGAAGTGCGAAATTCAGTCATACGCAGGTGGGACATCGACCAGTTCCTGTCAAGACTTTTCGCCGCAAACTCTCGCAATACCTCACTATGGTCTTCATCAATGAATTCAGGACCAGCCAAGGGTGCTCTAACCTTTGCAGGCGTGGTCAGCATACACAACAGATTCAGCAAAGTATGTCCTCTGTGCATGCGGAAACAGATTTTCTTGACCGGCTGGGACCAGCCCTTCATGCTGTGAACCATTGCCAAACATGTCGCACAATCTGGAATAAGGACGTGAACGCCGCAAGGAACATCCTCCATATCTTCTGGCACATGCGCTAGAAGGACGGTGCTAGGCCATTTGAATTCGAAAAGCAAGCATAGAAAGCCATTGGGTGGGGTGTCCCCGGAGAAAGCCCGCCCCGTGCTTAAATCTTCGGGTATGTGCTCTCATATGTAATTCCTTTGGATTGCCTTTTGGTCCTACGTGGCGGTTGAGTAGCTTTTTGACTGATGCAAAGGGCTGTAAGGCAAGCAACGGTGCCAAAATCTAGAATAGGTCACTAACACTAGACTTTTTTTCAGATGTAACTCGTATTACACATTCACATTGATGGATTCAGCTGTAAAATATAGAAGTTTGAGTGGTTGATAGCAGCGAAAACAGAACAATGTCGCTGTTTCACCTGGCAAACTTGCGAAATCTTTTCGTCACAAGGTTTCTTTGAATATCTCTATCAATTGACTAGGAGCATTTTCATTTTATCGTCCATTTCGTAACAGATCAGTTACACCATTAAAGCATTATGAATTCACTTGTAGTTGGATAAAAATAATCAACAACAAAGTATCAAATTGGTGAAGTCCTGACCTCTCATCTTTACACTAAAGTTCGGAAGAGTAAGAGTTCCTGAGTGCCTGGTAGTGCCTGCATCCCGTTTCTAAATGTAATGCATTGGCATTTGTTCAAAATAATATAACTTTCCCCCCATCGTTTCGAGAAACGGTTTTCGTCAGTGTGAGGACTCCGAAGGTGATTGAAGGCCAAGAAACTCAAGCGCATTTCTATGACAGATTGGCTGCAGAAGAAGGGAGATAGACTACAGCTGAAGCAGTACGAGAAGGCAGCAGCAGAAAGAGCAGCCAACGATGGCAATCAGAATCAGACTCATTGCCATAGCAACTTTCCACTCTTCACCAAAGCCCCATCAAAAAACGCTGGAACGAACGGATGTACTTGCCATACACATCTTCTTCATCGACGCAAAATTTATTTTCAGTTTCACATTATCGGTTACACAATCGATAGCTGGACCCAGTGCATTTCAGCCCGGGTTAGGATAATAAAGGGACCACTCAGCTTGTATGACACTGCACATTGCGAGGCGTAACTCAAAGTTCAGCACTCATATGTGTACTCTCTCTCTCTCTTTTCTTCAGTTCTACATCAAAGCTAGATGTAGAAGGTATAGGGACTTTTATGCGGAGCTACGGTTGATTATAGCTGATTAAAGTCGAGAGATGATCATCAATGTCGACGCGAGTTCGCGAAAAAGAAGTATTGTCGATGAGCTTCTTTCGCGAAGTTAAGTGGCATAGCCTTCTTTGCAGGCGCTTCTAAAATAGTTTGCTCACGTCTATTCTATTTTACGTTACCTTTCTTTTAAGAGGGCATTAAGTCGATCTTCAGTTGTTGACTGGATCGGAAGAGTCGTTAATACAAGAACATAGAACTGGCGCAAGAATACGGTGTTATGAAATTTTCTTTTTTTTTTTTGTCGAGGTGTTGAAGGCGAGTATTGTTAATTTGGTGTAGTCGAGAAACAAACGAAAAAAAAGGAAAACAAGAACTAGCTGGGCTGAAAACATGCTGCACGGCGCAATTGTTCTTCATTAAGAGCATCCACATGATTGTTGCAATACACCACCAAACACGTTTAATAAGGTGATCTCGCACGAGGAGGATAAGGATCATAGCGCGGCGGCGGTGGACGGCGATCGTAACGATCGTAACGATCATAGCGGTCGTAACGGTCATAACGATCGTAGCGATCATAACGATCCCTCTCGTAGCGGTCATACCTAGGAGGATCATAGCGATCCATGTAAGACCGGTCGTAGTAGCGGTCATATCTTGGTTCGCCGCGAGGTGGTAGTCTAGCTTCATAACGATCATAATAGCGGGAAAAGTCAGCACGAGGATCAAAACGTTCTATGTGCGCTAACAAAGTGGTAGTCCGAGCATGAGCACATATTTGTGTTCTTACGCGTCCAACAATGAAAAGGGAAAAGTAGGGTAGGGAAAAGAAAAGGCAACAAAGAAAAGAAATACTTACGTCCACCACGTTTCGGGGGGCCGTAGTAGCGACCAGGAGTAGGGGTTCTGGGTCTCGACCTTCTGGCCTATTACCATGGGAAGTTAGACCACTGGCGAAGCTTGAATTTTTTTTCTTTACCTTCTCAACTGTAATGACACGTCCATCCACTTCAGTGCCATTCACAGCTGCCTTGGCTCTGTCTGCGTCCTCAGTTGAGTTCATGCGGATGAAACCAAAGCCACGACTCTCACGAGTGTGAGGATCATACATGACCTCAGCTTTTTGGACCTATCAGTACAAAAAAAATAAGTCAGTGCATGCGAAACGCAGGGGCCATATTGCTTACTTTTCCATATTTGTTGAACAAGTCTTCCAGCTCAGCGCTGGTGGTTCTCAAGGACAGACCAGTAATAAATAAATTATCTCCAGGATTCATATCAACTGGATCCTCACGGCTTCAAGAAAGGTACAGTTGATAAATATATACTGCTCATTTCATCATAGAAGAGTAGTACTTACAGATCTCTAGATCGAGAGCGACTTCTGTATCTAGCGCCGCTATGTTCACGCTCACGCAGAGGGGAACGCGATCTAGAGCGGCTACGAGGGCTACGGCCTCGTTCATCTGGAATGCGTGGCTCTGACAATTTTGCCATCAACATCAAGTAAAATCTTGCTGTTATACTTACCACTGTTTTCAATCTCACTCATGGTGTTATACCCAAAAACCAAGATGAAGGATGTCGCAAGTAATTTGAATGAACTTCGATTTGAGGTTGATGACACGTCATCAGTGGCTTATTGCACTTGCAGGCTTGAGCTTGAGCCCTGCCAATGAAAGTAAAGCATGTTCTTAATTTGGGCCCCGATCATTTTTTGTCGCGACGAAGCGGTTTGGTGTTTGTTCCTGGGTTACACAGTTGATAGTGCAGAACTTGTCCTGATAATGCAGCCCAATCTAAAGTTTTTACGAAAGACAAGAAATGGCAGTTTCACATGTATCGAAAGACGTTTGATGATTAGATGTCTATATAGTTGCCTTAGATGCTGCATTCTCTAGAAGGGAACTTCTGAGCTGTATTCTTTCGGCCAACACATCATCTGAGAGAAATAGGATACTAGATCTAGCATTCTAAGTCTCTACAATGTGATTCTTACTGGTACAACATGTCCTAAATGTGTTTACCCAGCTTTAGAATCATCTTTAAATTTGTTAAGTTTTCAAACCAGTTTATCAGTAACTTTCTGTAGATGACTGTATTTACATCATGAATGGATCATCAGCACGTCTATAGCTATGCTTCTAAGCTTATGTTTCCTGCTGTTGCGAGAATGGGTTGTCTTTTAGAATGGGCCGAGACGGTGACAGCGACGCTGTTAGGAGTGCAGATCCTGATGGTGTCGTTGAAGGAACAGATGGTGGATGAGTTTCTGCGCTCGGTGGTTGCGGGGTGATAGATTGAAACTTATTAATACTGCCGGCAGCTGGACCATTGTTTGGTAGGAGAAATGGAAGATGAGAATACGACGGCAGAGGGATCTCTTGTGGCTTTGGTGCAGGTTGTAAAGGCATCATCGGAAAGCTACCGTAATGCGGTATGGGCAAAGGCGGCGCAGCCATAGGGCCTTGCATTACCGGGAAACTGCGACCGTCAGATTCCCTCTTTATCTTCTTGACCACAGGACTGTGTATTCCATCTGATCCAGGTCGATTCTGTGGTTTATCTTTGGCTTGACAATGAAGACAGATGAACAAAACGTTATCTAGTGTCTTCAGTTTCTTATCAATCTGACCGGCATTTTTAAGACAAGCTATATGTTGCCAGGTGCCGCAACGCTCACATGCAATCATCGGACTACCATCATCCTATACCGATAACTCATCAGTCATACCTTAATGATGCATCCATGCTTTTTTACCATATCTTGGCCAGATACTCCGCATACGCAGTCAAAGGTCCAGCTTTCTTCATCCTCTGCATCTCGTTTGCGAGCTTTTGGTTTTCTACCTCGCTTGCGCTTGGTTTCTGGCTTTTGAGCATCAGTTTCTGCAACTGCTGCCTTTTGCTCTTTGCGCTTTTCTTGATCTAATTGGGCTTGTTCACGTTCCATGAGTCGTCGCTCTCGCTCTAACAATCTTTCTTCTCTCGCCTTCGCTGCCATTTCTCTCTCCATTTCCTCACGTCGGCGAGCTTTCTCTTCTCTTCGAGATGATGAACGCAGACCTCCTTCACAAAATCCTTGAGGCCTTCCACTCTCCAATGCCTGCAATTCTCGGACCATAAGTCGCGAACTACGTTTTCGGTGTATGATAGCCTCTTCTTTCTTCAGAATCTTTTCATGATCCTGGACTACTGGTAAAACTTTTGGCAGAACGTCATTCACAAGTAATTTGTAAAACCGCTGCTCATCCACATTGCTGCTGTTTGCAAACTTTTCCGGCAGCTTCTCCCAATCTTCGCTGGTTAAACACATCTATCAACAACATCTTCAGTCTCCAACAGACCACTAGGACCATCATTACCAGTTTCCATGGTACCCATTCTTCTTCGTCATTCTCATCCTCAATTCTTTCGTCTGCCGCTGCCGAATCCTCCGATTCGTTACCTCTTGCATTTCGACGGCGACTTCGTCTTGTAGGAGCTTGTTTCCGCTTTGACTTTTGTACCTTTTTCGTCTTCGGTTTCAGCGGAGGTGACTCTTTGTAAAGTCTGTTGTCTATAATACGGCTAAGCCCATCATTACGCAACAGCATGCAATATCTACCATCAAATAACCAAAAGGAATTCCCTTTCGCGTCGTACCCAATTGGGTCTACCCTCTAACACGGAACATGTCAAACCTGAATAATCAAACATACACGAGTTGCATACCCATTGTACAGCGTCGTCGTCGTCTCGCAAGTGGTCTCGCAATCTCTCCGGCTCCTCTAATTGCCACTATAGAAGAATAAGCAACATGTCGTTCATTGAAGAATATCGCCATACGTTGCAAAGTATATTAAGCAAATGAACCTTGTCCTCTAAAGTGAATGTGTAGAAACTGACTAGTTCAGTTTTATCATCTTCTTTAGTGTCTTCGTCGTCTTTCACGTCCGAGGCTGTGCTATCGTCCTGCCGCCGAAACAAATTGGTTTCTTCAGGTTCACGTTTGTCAAATTCCCGTGAAAAGTACATTTGCCACGTGTCGTTGCTACGCTCAGGAGAAAATCAATCAATTATGCAACGGACTACACCATACATACTTGATGAACCGATTTCGTGTCAATGATCGCAACATACGTGCTATTAACTCTTCCAATCGATGTCTTTCAGCTCTATCCAAGAACATACGTTCAAGATCCTGTCGTAATGACACGTCAAACCAAATTATGCAAACAAAAAGGCTGTTGCACAAACAACGACAATAACTCCATAGTGTTGCGAGCAACTAGACCTACCTCTGTAGCAAAGACGTAGTTTTCTTCCGCCAATCCATTCCCAGCGGTATTACCCATCCTCGAAAGCGAAAATGGATCGCTGATACGTGCTGGCCATGGGCGGAAAGCGTCTTGAAATGTGTGAAAGAACTGAGCAACGGAGGTAAATTCAATATTGTTTCGTAGTCTCTCAAGATCAGCAAGTGTTTCCTGTGACATGCTGTAATCGGAACAATAAATTGATGTTTTCCAGATCCGATCTCGGTTAAGTGAAGAACTAAGGTACTTTGGGCGTTGAAGTTCAGCGTGGACTTGTTAAGATCGTCAATAATTCCTCGGGCCGGCACGCGTCGGCCATTTACGAGTGTCGCTCCGGCACGCATCGGCTGTTTACGAGCTCCGCTACACGCACCCATTGGCGCACCCAGCAAACGACGTCAATAAAAATCAACCAATCATGTCATTTCCTTACCTCACAGGTGCTGCAACACTGCCTTCATTCCACAAGAGGACAAAACCCGGGTCTAACAAAGAGGCTGGATGGCAGCTCTCTAACCGCCTTACCACTTGATAAGTGGATAAATAAAAAAAACCTTAACCAGGACTTCGATTGCCATACACCGGTGACCATCACTGTGAACTACAAAGAGTTCCTGCAGATGCAATCACCCAAGACTATAGAAAACAAATAAATATTTGTTAAACATTATGGTAATACTTACCAAAGATGACCTGGTTAAGGCCAACCACTGCGGAGACTCGCACCTAACTATGGGGTCACATCTTAGTAGAACATCTCCGCAGCGTTGTTAAAGGAGTCTAAAGAAATAGCTGTAGTTAATTGTTCCTTGACATAAAAAGAATATACTTTCCTTGTAAGTTACCAGTATTGCAATCATCATTCAACGTGGAATGAAATTATGACTGATAATGCCTAAGAAGAAGATAAATACATGTGTTTCTTTTCGAAGAAAAAAGAAAAGATCGTCTCACTTGGAAAAGGAGCTTAAACAGTTTGGTTATACACCACTTGATATCATTTCCAATTGAGAGATATCTGCATCGGGAGAGTGCTCTCTTGCGATCGTATGCGTATAAATGGAGGTTATGAATTGTGCAGAACCACAGAGCACTTACCGATAATATGTTTGTTCGAAGACAAGAAACAGAATTGTTGGCGGCAGTCCAAGACACGTTGATCCATCCAAGACATCTTCCACATTCTGACACTCACAGTTCCCACACAGCTTTTTGTCTAAATCGACTGGTGTAAGAATGAGATAAATGAGATGCAACACGTAGACAACTCACATTCTTAATACAGTTAACGAAGTTGATGCTCAAGGTTTGCGTGCAATAGCCGGACTGAAAGACATATTATGTGTAAAAAATAAGAAACTTTAGTCACAGGTTCCACCGGATGGGAAGGCACCCTCATCCAAAATGAAACAGTTTTCGACATCACAAGTCGATGTCTTATCACAATCAGATTGATAATGCGCTTTCAATGAACACTGAGATTACGCAACGTAAAAAGCGTATGAAACCGCGACGATCAAGTTCAAGGCAGAGCAATTCATAGGGATACAGCGATGTGTGAAGTAATGATGCATAAAACCAGGATAGCTCAGTACATGTTTATGTGACTCGTGAATCTGAAAGTTGAAGGACAGCTCTGCAGTTGAACTATCCCTACGTCTCTGAAATAGTATTCTTCCGCTTGCGTATTACAAGACAGGTAAAGCAACAACCAACATATACAATCATAAACACTAATACACGATTAATTTAGTAAAATGTATGGGTACCCATTTTTGAGAACAATATTGATAATAGCTTAGACGTCTTCCTTTTTTGGGAGATGGGATACATTTTGATACCTGCAGCAGTGCTTCGGTTAGTGCTCCATGGTTTTTTGTGTGAATCAGCGATAATTAAGATAGCGATGACAGGTGACTTAGAAGAACTCATTTTACCGTTGGTTTTATGGATGAAGATGCTACTGTGACAACAACGATAGTTGGTTTCCGTTGATTTGGTGGTATGGTCAGACTTCAATCGATTCACGCAAATAAATATGACGAAGGAAACAGAATGTCTCACCATCAGATCTATGGCGGAAGGCATTGTCCAATAAAAAATAGCACCTATTCTACTCTACTTTAAGCAAACATCGCCCACATAGCGGATTACAAAGATTATGCTACGACATTAGGTACATTATCCAATGCAAAAAGTAACAATTACGAAGATCAGCTGAGAGTTGAAGAGAAGGCAATCGAGAAATGTTTGTTATAGCCAGGCAACATTGCGGCTTATCAAAGCATGTGATACAGTACCGATCAGAAAGCGAAAGGGAAGCAAAACAGTGAAATTTAACATTGTAAAGCAAAGAAAATTGTGCAGCAAAAGAAAATAAAGCTATCGCTATTGTTGTTATTCATGTTCAGCGACTTGATTCGGTTGCTGCAACGACAGAGGCCGGGACTCCAGCGTCATGTCATTCTCCATGTAACGGGTCAGTATCCTGCGGATGTTACGACCTGTGTTAACATCCCGAACCCAGTGCTAAAAAGTAGAAGTCAGTACTGTAATACTCCTAACAAAAGTTCATACAATTTCCTGTCCCGGTGCGTCCCCTTCGTGCTGGCGGGGGGCGGACTCTCACCAGGTATACATTCGTCGAGTAGTGTGGAGGCACTATAATGTCACAGCTCGTATAGAAACCTCCATAATATAGTAATGCTTACCCCTAGGCCGCCGCTCATCGCACTGTGCGGTGTGATGCATTGCTTGGTTGTTGTCGTCCAAGTAATAGCGGCATCGGTGCCTATCCCCACGTAAACGAAGCATCTTGGTACTGTAAAAATACAATCAGCACAAGTACAGCTCCAGACCATAACTTTGGGTACCGATGATTGCAAATCGCTGTTGGGATTTGAAGCTGTTCAGTTTGCTCGTCGCAGCTGGAGCAAATCTTGCTGGTATTATATTCGTCAACCAGCAGGGTTAGCGCCTTGCTCGCTATATTTTTGCGGAAGGTCTGGTGACGAGATCATATTAGGACCTTTCTTCAAGACCTGTAAAGGTATGCTGACCTTAACGGGAATCGGCGCATGGCCTCGATAGCCCGGCTTAAGGTCTGCGTCGCCATAAGCGACCAGGGACCGTAGGAGATTTCTCTCCGTAAGATCTCTGGCCCTTTTCCTACTAGGTCTTGTCGTCTTGAATATGGGCCGTTGCGTTGACTATAGTAACTTCAGCGACACATACGGCGTTCCTAGGCATACTGTCGGCCGGATATTTCTGACGATCGCATTACTGAGCCGTTCCATCGTCGACGTTCTCGCCCGTTTGAGCAAAAATCGCCGCGCCCTGTGTTGGTATTTGTAGTTGAAGTCCATCAATCTACTGGGATTAGTAATACAGTAAATATATTAGCTAACTAACCTTGTCTTGATGATGCTTAATGTCCCAACATAACGTTGGAACTCCGCTAACGACGCAACTTGGGCGGGTGTGTCTGGAGTAAGCTATAGTAAGGTTCTATCCCTACGACCCTTCGCGATTTGAGCTCTTTTTGCAACCCCCACCGGAACAAGGATTGTGTCCTGAAATTTTCTCGTAAGCTATGTTAGTAATACATTCTGTAACTCACTGGTAGTATCGATTTGTAACAGAGCTCGTGTGTACACACCGGAACTCCTCTTCTCAGAGGCTGTCGTTTGTGTCGACTGCTGTTACAATTGACCTTATTCCTACATAGTATGTTATAATTCTGCATCGTTAGCTGCATTTGGTGTTATCGTACCTGGGTCGATACCGATGACCCTAGAGGCCCCAAGCCGCCGCTGGTCTAAGCCTCGGGGGTTCTTGTTCAGGTAATACATACCCCATCTCCAACTGGACAGGTCTTTCCCCCTTTGTAGCAAGCGAAAGTCCCTCTTAGAAGCCTAATATACGTCTAATGATAAAGAAAGTGAAAGAAAACAAGTATGAATATGGTTTCAGTAAACAGATACTGAATACAGTTGCAAACACGTGTATGAACAAAGAGACCTGTCCTTTTCTTTAAATCTAACAAAAATCTAGCAGAAATCTGAGATCAGAATATAACACAGATCTAACATCATCCGAAAATTGTTAGATTTGCGTTATATTCTGACTTTAGATTTCTGTTAGATTCATGTTATGCTTTTTCCCATAGTGAAGGTATGTCAAGGATATTCTGCGTTGTCGTATTTGACATATCATTATCATTATATACAACTTCATCCACTAAGTCTAAACGATCTTTATTTGAGTTTCTCATACCATCGGCACTTCATCGACAGATAAACCTGATCTATTCAGACATCTAACAAAGGATAGCTACAATCTAAGATAATAGGATTCTGTCATGATCTTAAGATACCCTCCGACATCTCCTATCTTATGATTAGTGTGACAAGACAATTACGATGATTACGATCTTAGCATAGACGCAGTGATTGGTCAGACGTCTCTGTCCCTGAACAATGGGGTTGTTATTCAGACTCAGCTACTGTAGATGACAGCTCTCCGACCTGACACTAACAATCATGGATGATCATCGATCCATGATGATTACTCAGAGCTTACGCGTCCTCTGATTACTAAGATATTCAATAAGCATTTGAACAGTATTAATAGTAGTGGTAGACATCTGTAATCATTATCTTTTTCTGAATAATCCTCTACCAGGAGTCTCAAAGTATTTTCTTATTGTTTCCCCTCTTACTAATTCTTCATGCGTACGAAAAGAGGATACGCTCCTTCATACTTTCTGACAGGCCAAGATGCTGAATGTGCTCGGAAGAGCCAGGGACGTGATTATGCTCACCGTCAAGCGAAATGGTGACGATGTTCGGGGTTGCTTTCTTACAAACTACAATAAGACGAGCCTTGCACTGGATTTTTTTGCTTTGTTTTTGAAGAGGTCTTTTCGCATCTTCTTTGGACCCTTCATTTCCGGCAAACCAGAGTGGTGGCAAACATGGACAGTTTTCCACAAATTGGGCGTTGTTCCGGGGCGCTTACGGGCAGATCCTTCGATGGCAGAAGTAGCTTTGCTGCCAGAAGATGAGTAGACTGTTTTTTACGGATAGAAGAAACACCATGCTTTTCTGTCATAGATATTATAACTGATTTATAGCCATCTGTTAAAACAGTAAATTCAGATAACTCAGGCTTATAGCGATAACTGATCAAAGGCGTTGAGTTCATTGGAAAGAGATACTAAGATGGAGCAGGGGGCCGGTACAAATTTGAAGGCCCCCTAATTGGAGCCGATATACGTAAATCGCGGAACCTTTGAGCTTTTCGTTCAGAAGCCATGATCGAAGTGCGTGTGAAATCGCTGAAATTAGATTTTGAATATAAGAGCTACAGACCTTCTAAGGAATACAGATTACACAACGCATGAGCTACCTAAAGTCTATCTTAAGTCCTACTTTACTAGCACGTTTTCATTGACGCACGAGTTGGAACACTTGTCTTGGTGCATAATCCTGGCTATAGACCCTGAAGAAACTGAGATAATACTGAGCAAGTAGTCCAATGGAACGCATCACTGTCAAATAAGCGAGTGTCTCTTGAAATTCTCTTCATTTTGTTTCAAAAACAGGCGATGCATAATATTCAATGTCCGACCGACAAAGTATCTCATAGTGAAGTGTCCTTTAGAATTCCTCGAACAGATTCGTTCGTGCACAACTTATGCTTGCCAAAGATTGCTTTTCATTGGAGCTTTATATTAAACCAATTCCAGCATTTGCGTATTATATTGCTTCCAGAGAGTTGCTACAAGCACTTACGATTCACCTTTTAGTAACATATGTAGTAACTCCCTTTCTCCCATCTTGTATTCATGTCAGCAGTAGGGTTCTTCATCTAATAGAAAGAAAAGGTGACGGGATGTGGTGAGTATCTGAGAGACATCTGATCTTTTATTTTCTTTACTACAAGACTTCGCGGTGCACGCTTCGACTGAACACACGATTAATGTCGCTTTTGCCTTTTGTCAGCTGTTTAGGCTGCATTGCCTTCCTCTAGGCCATTTTGGCTGTGTCGTTACTTTACGCCCATTGTTTAGGCGAGTGAATGTTGTCACGCTCAGCATCACTCACCTTGTATGATAGATCACCAGACGTCGCATTACTTCGAGTCCTTCGTAATGAGTTCCTTTTACCACTGGTACTCACCACGAGGAATCTTCCTTCACGTCATCCTTACCCGGAAGTATCCCTTGCGATTAAATGAATTGATACTCGATTGCTATTGCATCTGCGAACCATAAATGAATCTTTACTCTATTCTATATGGAGTTTATGTCCATCTGAGGGCCAAGTTGATGTAACAAGGATATCGATTTGTTGCCAAATCAAGTTCTCATAACCATCCAGAACCATAATAAGGAAGTACCAGTATCTCGCACTCAAGCATCTTTGCAATTGTTATTGCTGGTAGCGGTCTATTGCTTACAAACCAATCAGTAGAAATGTGGATCAACTACAACTTTACGAGGTAAGGCACTCACGGTTGCGCACTGAAACGCTTATGCCAGTATGCGTTCCGGCCGCTTTCCGCTTAAACGAAAAATTCGGTACGGACAGTCCGGAGAATGGCCGGTGATTGACTGCTGTTCTGAGTATCCGAAAGAAACCCTTTTTTAGAAATCAGTATTGCACGTCCTTTTTGCTCTTTTGTCTTTGACTCCAACACGGGCCAGCTCGAGTTCTCTTGTAAAAGGCTTGTCATCCGGATTTGTATGCTATAATAGCGAGAAAGAGAGAAACAAAGAAACTTGTTCAACTTTCAATCTGATCCTTTTCCGACGGTCTTCGGCAACTGTCGATCTCATCAAGTTAACTTCTTACTGTTTGGGCTGAGCAAGGTTACCCATTCTGCCCTTCACTTATTTCGCTTTTTGACGTTCATCTTCCAATGTCGCAAACACAAACAGTTCAACCACAACCAGACGACTCACTGTCGAAAACTACAAACAACGCTTCCATCAATCTTGCTCAGGTAGCTCCTCAGGAACCCTCCAAAAATAAAGGTATTGAGTGTGCAAAACCCGATGCGACTTCTCCGAGAAAATAAATAGGACTCACTCCTTTATTTATTTAGCAGCAACAAGACCAGCGAAACATATCAATCCTGAATATGTCAAGTCTCCTTTACCAACCACTTCAGACGGCAGTCGACCCAACTCGAGGAGCGGCTCGTTGAAAGCTTCCTTTGGTTCCAAAGGCGGCTTTCTATCTTTGTTGCTTTGTTGCACCGTTGGTGCCGGTTCATTTCTTGACAACAGCGATAAATCATCTGTCTTGCAGAGCAAAAAGGGCAACCGGCACAGTCGCGCGAGCACAACTACAACAGGCACAAGTGCAAGGATTGCAGAAAAAGCACTTCCCGTTCCGCTGCCAGAGTCGAAACATGAGCAGAAACAATCGGGTGTGCCTAAAATCGATACAAATATTCCCACCAATGTGCCTTCGTCTGCAGCAGAGCAGGGAGCCAGTGGCGATTCGGAAGTTACATCTGCAACACCAGTGTCTGCACCACAATCGTCACCGGAGGTAGAGCCTGACGGCGATCGAACTCAAACCTAATCTTTCTTTATGTGGGCAGGGCCATACCATGTGGTTGTTGCCACCTCTTTCTCCCGAAGATCGCGGCCGAAAATGCCTGGTTCTCGATCTAGACGAGACGCTGGTGCACAGCTCGTTCAAGGTAGGAGTGTGAATGATCTTCTTGATTTAGCTTGGACTAACACAACTGGGGTAGATCATTCCCAACCCTGATTTTATTGTACCAGTCGAGATAGACCGACAATACCATAATGTATATGTTCTGAAGAGACCGGGTGTAGATGAATTCATGCGTAGAATGGGTGAAATGTATGAGATTGTGGTTTTCACTGCCAGCTTAGCAAAGGTAAAAAAAAAAAAAAAAGTGCGTGCTTGGTGCGATGAGTACGGCTGACATCACCTGTTGTTATTAGTACGCCGATCCTGTTTTGGATATGCTGGATGTTCACAAGGTGGTCAGGCATAGGCTGTTCCGCGAATCATGCTTTAACCACAAGGGTACCTATGTTAAAGTAAGGGGATCTACCAATTCAAGGAGAAACTAATTCCAACCATTTGTAGGATTTATCACAACTCGGACGAGATCTTTCAGCAACACTTATACTTGACAACTCTCCAGCAAGTTATATATTTCACACAGCCAATGCTGTCCCTGTATCTACTTGGTTCAATGACCCGCATGACACAGAACTAAGTGATCTTGTTGCATTCCTCGAGGACCTGACTGAAGTAGACGATGTAACACAGGTATTGGATAGTACGTTTGATCCCAACCTGATTACAAACTGATATCCGTTCTGTTTTTCCTTTTCTTTATTTTCTTTATTTCTTATTTTTATATCTTTTCTACATTTCCACTTTTACCTCTTCTTTCGTATTCTTCCTCTCTTTTTACACACCACGCACACACGCAACGCTTCCCCTTTAACTTCTTTTTTATTACTGTTACATACCCAATATCTGACAAAGGATATCAAGACAGGTGGCGAGCAGGCCTCTGCTTCATTTCTTATTTTTTTATTGCCTATATTGCAAAGATTCCACCTAACGCATCCTTAGTTAAGCTTCCTCCTTTTCCCGTTAAAGAGAAACTGTCATCATTACTGTTTTTAAAACAATGTCTACGTTGCCTGGAAAGTCAACTTGCATCGACTGAAAACCAAGTCTGCGCTAATGAAAAATCAAGTTTACGTAGTTCAATAAAGAGTTTGCAGATGCACACATATTGTTCACATATCTACCTCTTCGATTGGCCTTATTCAGATCTCAACTTGGTTTTGTGTCGATGCAAGGAAACGTTTCAAGCATCACAAGCGTTTAATGATGAGTATTTTCCGTATTCCGCGACGAGAATCTTACAGATGCTTTCATCGTAAAAGTCCAACCCGCATTCGTTGCGGTGACATGTTAACTATCTTGTTGCGGCCGTTGAAATATTTGTGGGCGTCCATTTCCGCTCCACACCGACTCGCTAATCAAGGACATATTCTTCGCTGCGTTTAAATCGCGCTGCCAAAGTATCTTGCAGTTTTTGCACGACTGGACACCTTGGAGACTCTGACCCTCCACCGTCTTTTTGTCTTCCATATTCTTTCTGTTGCACCTACAACAAACCTAAAAGACATAATTAAGTGTTGGTCATGGAAACAAGCCTTGCCACACTTTTGATGTACTATATTCATCGATCTCAAGCATCAACATTTCTCCTGAGTGTTCGTATCTTTTTAGCATTGCGCGACAAGTTTTCGCAAGCCCTGGCTTTTTGCCTTGACATTCGAAAACATTGCATTGCCAAAGACTATTAGTGGCATCCTGCCACCAGGATCGTGTTGACCTAGAGGACGCCACCGAATTGTTCTTCGCGCAGGCACATTTCGTTGCCCTAACGTTACGTCTGTGACGATCTGTAAAACAGGCTGGGATGGTTATACCAAATGGCTGCGAGTTTTGCAATTTTGACTTCCTACTATACAGCATTAACTAAAAACACAAATTACTCATTAGTGAGACCAGGATCATAAGCGCAAGGATCAAAAAGGTGGTCGATTTCTGCGGCTGTGAATCATCAAGATCCAAATTGACTGTATGGTGCGGAGGAGGCTTCTTCCTTGAAGAAATGACGTTGACTGAATAGCCATCAGACATGATCACATTAGTAAAAAGACACTGGCCCTTCTTTCCCTGAAGGAGATCTTCTGGACAGGGATGCCACATAAGAAATCAAAATCCATGGTCATAACAGCTGTTATATCACCTTTTAAATCCGAGTTTTTCGAACCGGAATGCTTTGTAAAAGAGCCTTGCATTGGATTCAAAGTCATTCCCTTTCGTACTGCTTCCCAAAAACCGCCCAAGGGTCTTTGCATTTACTTCGATAAATCCTTGATGCACTGAAGGGCTAGGTAGAACTGCCGCTCGCTTCGCTCCAGCCGGTATCAGAATCGGCCGAAACTTGTTTCTTCTTATTTCGTCAACGACTTTAGCGATCATGGTAGAAATAAACTTTTTGCTCTGGGAACCAAGACAATTGTCAGCGGAGAAGGGAGTTCTGTCTCAACTGCTCTCATACCAAATCTCCATATAGACTATGCATAATTTGACATACGCTAATCCGGAGACCATGCAACGATAACTAAACCGCATCCTCTCATATGTAATCGTATTTACATTTAGTGAACGCTCTTTTTGCGCTGGCCAATGGCATTGATTTATTCAGCACTGGATCCCTCCAAAAATTCTGGCAAATACGTGTTCAAAAGCCATATCTCAAGGAAGTCTTGCAGTTTTTACAGGCGAAAAATGCTTCCCCATTGCAGCATACAGAGTTTTCAGGAGTATTTTATTCCATGTGCTATCGACAGATCTCTATGATTAATGCACAGCAGAAAGCTGTTTCACAGGCTACCGGGTAAGCAGAGAGCCATGGAGGAAGTGGTGAATGTGCTCATCGACAGAGGGAAGAGATACAACAGGAGAAAACGAAAGAAAATGCAGAATGACGAAAAAAAACTCACACGAATGCTATTTATTCAGTCACAGCGGACATCCAGATTTAAGGCACCTGATTTAACCCCGCAATTTCATTTCTTCCCTGATGAGAACTATTTCGCTTGAAGAGATTGCAAAACATAATCATAAAGGTTTCGTTTATTAATCAATGAGCCTACGTTGATTTTTACATTTCATTTTGCAGATGATCTGTGGGTAATTATCCATGAAAAAATATACGACTTGACAGACTTCCTTCCAAAACATCCGGGTGGCCAAAACATCATCCTAAAATACGCGGGCCAGGATGCAACAGAAGCTTATGACGCTGTACATCCTCGGGATATGACTGAGCGCTTTCTTAAACCGGAAGTTTGTCAAGGTATTATTGATCACACGGAGATACGACCATTGTCCAAGGCTCCAAAGGTAGAAACGGAAGAAGAGAAGCGAATTCGGATAGCCCGTGAAAATGCTCCTCGTTTAGATGAAATGTACAACGCCTATGATTTTGAAAGTAGGTGGCACGGGATATTAAATACACCTAACAGTCGATGTCATTAGGCGTGGCCAAAACTGTTTTGAAAAAGGAAGCATGGGCCTACTATTCTGCAGGGGCAGATGACGAAATTACAATGCGTGAAAATCACAGCGCCTTTCATCGTATCTGGTTTCGCCCGAGAGTAATGGTAAACGTGAAGCATATTGATACAACCACGACCATGCTTGGAAGTCCTGTATCCTTGCCTGTATATATCAGTGCCGCTGCTCTTTCAAAGCTCGGTCACCCAGATGGTGAGAAGGTACTGACACGAGCCGCAGGAAGAACAGGCATTATTCAGATGGTTCCTGTCTTCTCGTCTTGCCCCATGGACGAAATCGTGTCCACCCGTTTACAAAATCGGACACAATGGCTTCAATTATACGTCAATAGCGATCGCGCAGTAACAAAAAGGATTGTGCAAGACGCAGAAAGGAATGATATGAAAGGGCTTTTCATTACCGTAGATACACCTTACCTGGGTAATGTTTCACAAAACTTAAAAACATCTGCTCCTAACTCCGTCGAACAGGTCGACGAGAAAAAGACATGCGTCAGAAATACGTTCAGTCAGTAGAGGCAGCACTTGAACGGAACGAACCCAACGAAGATCTAAACCGTGGTGCAGCTGGCAGTTTGACTGCCTTTGTTGACCCTTCTCTCTGTTGGGACGATATCTCATGGTTCCAGAGTATCACGAAGATGCCAATCCTGCTAAAGGGCATTCAGACAACAGAAGATGCCATCAAGGCAGCAAAATACGGCTGCCAAGGCATAGTTCTTTCAAATCATGGTGGACGCCAACTAGACTTTGCTCCATCTCCAATTGAGATCCTTGCCGAAGTGATGGATGCTTTGAAACAGGAAGGACTGGATAAAAACTTTGAAATCTACATTGATGGAGGAATTCGCAGAGGCACTGATATTTTTAAAGCGATAGCTCTCGGAGCAAAGGGTGTCGGAATTGGTCGCCCTTCACTGGTAAGTCTTTCCTTAAAGCAAACACTTCATTTATCGTGATTCCTTCTTTTTTAAGTACGCCATGTCAGCATACGGAGACGATGGTGTAGTGCGCCTTATCCAACTGCTCCAGGTAGACAGATAGAAACCCATATTACACTTCCGCTGAAAAATGTATCGCAGAGCGAATTAGAAATGTGCATGCGATTCATGGGTACGCCCACAATCGCCGATATCAGACGGGAGTGCGTAAACATTCGTAATGTTAAGGATCATTTCGCGGCCGTCCCTACTGATTATCTCGCTCGATATGCATATGAAAAGATGAACCCGAGAGGTTCTTATTCTAAACTTTGATTACGGCTTTGCGTCTATTTGAAGATATTTGGCGTTACTTCCAATAAAATTTGCGCTTTGAAATATGTCTTTTTACGTTCATCCAATTCTAAACTGTAAAGGTGCTCAGCAGTCTAATCTGCGATAACAAAAAAAAAAAATAAAAAAATAAAAAAATAACGATATATCATGGGAATACATATTACTTCGATGTTTTTAGCTGTTATACAAACGCATTAGATTACAAATACTCTTTCTGGATGATAATAGTTACTGCTTACCTGTAAACCGTGCATACCCTTGATTTCTTCTTTCAATATTTCATTGACCATGCGATGCTGCTTAACAATCGAGGTGCCTTCGAATGTCTTGGATGCAATGTCAATAGCGTACATAGATCCACAGCCACCTTTTAAATATGGACGCAATGGTTAACTAAGGCATTCTATTCTGTTTCACTTGTCGACTTACCAGAGACATCGGCAACTACCAATTTATAAGGTGTCAAGGCAGCCTTCAGCTTTGAATAAATGTGTCTTTCGCCTTCATTCAATCCTTCTAATTCGCTCTCATTCGCAGTTGAGTACCATGCTCTCCGGCCGCTTAATAGAACTCGAGGCTGTGTCGACTTTTGACAAGCTAACTGAGACAATCTTCGTAGCATGGTTGGAATAAGCAAAAGGCACAGAAAAGGGCACACGAAACGCAGTCCAGGGTCAACCTCTTTCTCTCCGTGACTCGTGCATTGCCGCCAACCGGTTACTGTGGTAAATTTAATATGTACGTTTGGTAATAGAATCGTGTTCTACTTACATCGACTTGTTCCCCAGTAAAACAAAAATCTATACAGAATAGAATATAGATTCATTGATGGTTTGGAGATGCTATGTAATTGAAAGCTATTTTTTCCCCCAACCCTGCCGGAGCATACTCGCTATGGTGACTGTATGGCCAAGAATCCTCCACAGAATTAACCGATTTCTTTGTCACGGCTGGGCCGATGATATCTATCCGGGAATCTTACAACACCGCCACACAGACAAGCGTATGCGAGACAATAGCTGACACGTTTATTTTGCTGTAAGTCATGGCATGCCGTAAATAGGCAAATCAAAGATCGCACGCTCCACGCTCTTTGGATCCTCACATTTCGAAAACCTACTCGAAGTTATGCCTGATTGCATGAAGATTCTAAGACGATATTGCTAACATCCTAACTGATTCCTAAGCAACGGGGATCAAAGGAAAGCAAAAGGCAGAAAAAGGCAATTCAGCTCATCTCAAATAATCGTTACTATTTCTCGGTTTTCACTGATGTGTTTATTCAGAACGCTTGTAGGCAATGTGTAATTAATATAGTGGCAAACGCATAGTGTCGGTGTACCATTTCCATAATTACATTTATTCCTTGAGCTTCTTGGTACCACGAAGAAGACCGGTTCTCCTTGCCGCGATAAGACCGGTCTTTTGACCGGCTGGGCTGTCGCGAGCGACGGTAGAAGCGTGACCAATGTGCTGATGGTTACCACCACCGTGAGGATGGTCAACAGGGTTCATGGCAACACCACGGGTCTTGGGCCAGCTGTTACGCTTGACTCTGTACTTGTGGTAGGCACGACCGGCCTTCAAGAGGGGCTTGTCAATACGACCACCACCAGCAACGATACCGATGGCAGCACGGGAAGTAGAAGCAACGATCTTCTTGGCACCAGAGGGAAGTCTGATACGGGTCTTACCGTCGTCACCGTGGCTGATAACGGTAGCATAGTTACCAGAGGTACGGGCAAGAGCACCACGGTCACCAACCTTCTCTTCAACGTTACAGACGATGGTACCTTCGGGGACGGAGGCAAGAGGAAGGACGTTGCCGATGTTCAAGGTAGCCTTCTTACCGCAGTACACGAATTGACCGGTGTACATACCCTCAGTGGCAATGAAGGTTTCGGTGCGAAGCTTGTACTTGTAGGGATCACGGAACACGACCTATCATACAGATGAATACTCTGCCGCGGTCGCATCAGATAGTCTACTTTACCTTAGCGAGGGGAGCACCTCTGCCGGGATCGTGGACGATCTCCTTGACAATACCACGGATATAACCGTGACGCTCAGCATAGTCGAAAACTCTCAATTGGGCAGCACCCTTGCGACCGACAGTGTGGGCCTTGAAGATGCTTCCGGCACCTTTTCTCTGAGCACGAATGACGCGACCCATGGTTCAAATCTAAAAATGCATGCTCGTAAAATGAGATCTTCAAGATGCCGATGAAAATAGAACTGTTTGCGCAATCCTCGCCCCTCCTCCTGTTTCTCCATAACTGCTGTCACCCAATTCCTTCACTCGCATGTCGTCCCAACCATTATATCCAAAAGTGTCGTCGTACAGGTCAACATAGTAAAAACACCATCCCATCCACATACATCCATTATCCGCATGATCCGCTGATCCTCATAGAATAGATTGAAATGATGATTTACCCTTTTTGGTGGAGGGATTGATGGAGAAGGGATTTGGTTACCTTGCTGCCATTAGAGATGTCGCTGCTGATGAGGATTTAGAACCCCGCCACTGGGTGGGTATGTACATGGTTTGCAGGAAAAAGGAAGTCTGCTTAGGTTGTCAACCTTAATGCTACATTATTCGAGATCCTACTTCCTCACGTGGGAATATGCTAGACGATGAATGTGTGCATAGCCCCCTTTGGTGCTCCGAGTATGGAGAAGTATCGGAATAATCTGGTTAAAGTCGAAGTAGAACGGTTACAGTGTTATTCTCTCCTTTTGTATCGCAATGACGGAGATATGCGTAGTTGTGATCATGAATAGATATGAATGTCAGCTACTATCGTTGGTCAAGACATCAAGGAAGCTTGTGGCAAATATACGCTGCTCTCTGTGTGAAGA
This sequence comes from Saksenaea vasiformis B4078, assembly GCA_000697055.1. NCBI lineage: Eukaryota > Fungi > Mucoromycota > Mucoromycetes > Mucorales > Saksenaeaceae > Saksenaea > Saksenaea vasiformis. The sequence continues at coordinate 20,274 of JNDT01002122.1, read as the reverse complement.
ACCCAAATATGCTAAGAAGGATTCTAAAATGGCATACGCTTCCTCGACCGAAAGATCTTTTGTCTTGAACGCAAAGGCATTTTTACAGACTCAAGATCCTTCACTTGAATTGAGAGTGTGTATGCAGGATATTTGATTGGCCTGAGAGAGCAAACAAATTTGGACTCGATTGATGGACTGCCTTTTATCAAAAGGGAAAATCTCCGTGATCGAAGCAAAAGAACGCGATCCATGCAACGCGAACAGATCCAGCTGCGCAGCGCCTTAATTACCCTGCTGACGCGTGCTGACACATTGTGCAAAACATGGGAGAAGTACCATTCAAGCTCGATTGCTCTACTCCAATCTATGAGCAACATTTTGGCCCAAAGAACAGCTGCGCTGGAACATATCTCTTTGAACCGTCATGGGTTGCAGCCCGAACGTCTGATCTACAAACAAACTACCGCCCTTGAGCAAACTATTTCTAAGCTGCAATCTGTCATGGACCTTTTTACGGAAACATTAGATGAGTGGAAAAAACTGGAAAACAACTGCAAGAAGCACGTAGCAAAACATTTTTCCATGCCTCCCAGTGATCGCGCCGCACCATTATCTACAGAATCCCTTATTCAAGTGGCCGCTATTCCACCTGATGCTGCGCAAGAATTCATATCCAGCCTTTGTTACATGCATCAACGAGATTACGGGCATAAAAGCATACTGCTAAGTACACTACCTCAGCATTGCAACAACGCGCAGGATTTGGATCGTCTAATCGATCGTTGGCACGCTCAGGACCACATGGAGAAAACCGTACACAACGATTTAGTCGAACGTCTTAAACTGTATAGATCGGTAAAGAAAGCCGCAGAAGCGAATGGTTGAACGTATGTCTCCGTTATTGTTTTCCCAAAAAAAAAAAAAAAAGCTTTACGTATGTCATTAAATTTCTACATTTAGAATTCTCACAGAGTGATCTTCGCCTGCTGATGCCAATTGAAGACGTTGCTCTTGCGCCGACATCTTGCGCCATGCAAGCGAATGTACAACGCCGACATGACATAATCTACATCATTAGGACACAGCAATTTGCTCATTTCGATATTTACCTTTGTTCTACGTTGTGCCACACCTCCCATGTATCGATCTGTTCAGCAGACAAGAGCAGTATCTGACCGCTCTCCAGTCCGACAGCCAAAATATAGCTAGTTGCAATAAAACGTCAGATATATAATAATATATCCTTCTTTTGACGTACCGTCCATTGAGTAATGTTGGTGCACAATCAATGGCTGTGACAGCTTCATCACATTTGATTGTGGCAACGCATGACCATTGCTTCTCTGCAGACCACACCTTAATGGTTTTATCTCGGGATCCAGTAACAAAGAATTTATCATCGTGACTCCAAGAACAATCCCAAATGATACGTGCATGCGCTTTGTTCTTGGTTACCAGCCGATAAGCGGTATCTATCAGTAGGTGTCACTACAAATCTCTGCTAAATATATGTGTATCCACGTACCAGCATCGTCATGTACGCGTTCAGAGATCGACCACACACGATCGCGAGACACTGTAAGAAGCCAACGATCATCATGAGAAAATCGAGCGCGTGTCACTGTCAATGCGTGAGCAGTGATCTTAGTTTTAACTTCCTTCCAGTTGGTAGTATCAAATAGTCGTACAACAGCATGCTCAGGGTTTGCTGCCTTTTCGAAGAGTCAAATCACTCACCCGCACGTTTTCTTCTGTCTTACCTTGCAGCCTGTGGCAACATATCTTCCATCGTGCGTGGCTTCTGCACAAATAATTTCATAGCCATGGCCATACCTGTTCCCGTAAATTAATATTGCTCAATCTTTGTAGAAATCATACAATTTTTCAACTTCAGGCCATAAGGTGTGCTGTAGCAAATGTTCTTCAAATGGAGGATGCTGCATAGTCTCCAAAAGAGAAGTCGGGGTAGATGATGCCTGAGCATAACTTTGCAATGTTGTGTGATTTTCTTCAGCCTGAGTCATCGTGTTGATCTCGGCTAAGGGCAGAATAGCTTAGCTATCGTCCATCATCACTGCTTAACAACATACCCTCCGAAACAGCTTTGTTGGAAAGACCCAACGCCGGTAAGTTCGCGCCCACTGGTCTACTTTCCTAGCAACGTTTCATTGATCGTATCAGAACTTTCGTGCGTTACTTACAATTTGCGTAAGTAGATTTGGTTCGTCAGTCAATGCCGCTAAGCTTGTTACGCATGATTTAGGCGCATCAAATACACGAAGAACCTGGCATCAAAATCAGCAAATCTACCGACCTACAATCGCTGTATTTACCTTTTCATCTGCACCACTCACAAACTGCCAATCGTGAACAAATGTTATGCACTTGATATCGTATCCATGAACCTGAGGACGGCCCATTTCGTGCCATGTGGTAGTTCGGTGACCGTTCACATCGCGACACCACGGGGCATACAGGCGCGTTGTCTGATCCAGACTAGGCAATGCTATTAATGACTTCGAATCGCACTTGGTAGGTTCTTACCTCACAGATACAAGATAATGCGACTGAGGATCCCATGTAACGTTTCCTACGGATTTAAAGTGTCCGCTGATAGAAACCTCAGGTGTCCATCGACTCCCTACTACTCAACAAAGTCAGATCAAAGGAAGTATCGTGTTTTCGTACCTTCATCGTTGGAGATATTTTTCCAGAGATGGAAAGATCCGTTGGCACCATGTGAAAGAACATGTTTGCCATCAGGGCTAAAAAGAGCACCAACGAATCCCAAATAGCTGTTACCACCAATATCACCCATTCGCACCTGATAGACGGTAAGTTGCACCATCACTTAATCTCTTTATTAAAACGTACCTCGTTGACCCACACACCAGTTGTTTCATCAGGGCTCCACACCATCATGGATTTGTCGCTCGATGCAGAAATCAACCGATTAGGCTGCAAAAATCGTACTGAACCATTTGCTTCTACCTTTCATGTCAATTCCTATAGGACGATAGAACAAGTCAGAAATACCTGTAACAGTACGTGGTCGCTCCCAAGCAACACTGTACACCCAGTCATCATGGCCCATTAACAAGGCATCAAACATGATAGAATACTGATGTTTTCTATAGTGATGTTAGCAAATGCCAAGAAACGAGATAGATATTATCCTTACTTAGGAGCGCCTGATTCGTCGTCCACGCTCACAAGATGAGCTTTAGTGCTTAACTGCTCTTCATCTCCAGTCCTAAAGGATAGATAAATAATCTCTCATGTCCAAATACAAACTGCTTACAGAGCATTCTCTTGTAACGCTTGTAACAAATCATTGCTCTGATCGTCATTTTTCTCGGGAAGAGGTACGTCACCGTTGGGCGCAGTGTAAGGTGAAATTCTCCACAATCGGATATATTTGTCTTGCGATGCACTTGCAAGCATTAAGTCACCACGGCGAAAGGTTGTATTGCCTTCTTTAACGTGCTCATCTTCGGTATTGGTTGCGAATGTCAAAGAACGAACCCAGTTGTCGTGCCCTTGCAACGTGTGTAGCTTTTCAAACTGCCGAGATCCGTGCTGATAAACATAAATATTGATCTTTTTATCGGTGTGTCCACTGGCAAGGATAGGGACTAAGCAAAACGCTGTTAAGGAATGGAAAAGGCTGATAAAGAGAATAACTTATACCTTTGCTTTCAGGAAGGTAGGAAAGAGCAAGAGCCAAGGGGAATACACTACCACAATTGATGACCTGCAAACAGGTCACTTCATCTACATCCTGATCTTAGTTATCTAATACGATCGTTTTTTTGTCTTTACCTGAGGATTCATTCGCAATGCGTCGTTCCCAGATACGGATAGTTCCATCAGCACTTCCCGTAGCAATAAGATCAGCGTCCACCTCAATGGATTGGGCGCGCATGCAAGCTACGACTTCAACAGCGCCGCTGTGACCTTCCAAAGTAGCCGAATGTATCCACTGTGAACATTCTGTAAGTTTCGACTTTTTTTTTAAGAACCTCTCTTCTACCTCGCCGTTTCCATTCTTCTTCCATATCCTCGCCGTTTTATCAGCTGAAGCCGATACCAAAGCAACGTTGGTAATACCTGCTTCCACGCCTAGTGTATAGTATGAGCTTATATCGCCTTACCCGGCGCGTTCACCACAAACCTCGTTCGATAAATTCAACGCATATCACGCGATCAGTATGTCCCGGCAAAGTTTCGAAAACTCCTCGACTTGTTTGATCCTACGAACGCTCGTTCGTTACATGTTTCGGACAACGGCGATAAATTACCAAAGGATTGTACAAAGCGATCAGCTTCTCGGCACCAAATGCAACAAGACCATTAATGCCCCAAGCTGCGGCGTGGGCTGTTCGGTTCGCGCCAATCGCAATGAATTCTGTCGAGATCTTCGGCATTGCTCTAACGATCAGGATCTTTACAAAATCCAAGTATGCACAGTTTCGTGCCTTTGCTGTGACTTGGTTTTGTGTAAAGTGGGACTCATCCCCGCATGGATGTTTCAACTTCGTTCATTGTACTTCGCCCTCCAGACTGAAAGTTTGTTATGGAAAAAACAAAGAATATAGTGATATTCTGCTCTTTCATGTTTATTAATGTTTGGCAGAAATTCCAGCTAAGGCAACGTTGAAACATTCATATCATACGCCATGAAAGTACTACTGTTGTTCCGGTAGGGCACGTAACTTTCATCATAGTCAGAATAGCAGTAAGAGTCGCGCAGTTTATCAAGAAGACTGTGTTAGTTTATTCCCACTTGCGAGCCCAATCGTGTCCCTTCTCGATCTCTTCTGGTGTATTTCTCTCTACGGGTTGGAGCTCTGCTTGTTTCAGGGAAAGGCTACACTTTGTCTTCATGAAATTATAAATCGTGGTTTGGGTGACTTTAAAGTCATCGAACTGGTGCACTAAATGCCCTCTCGCTTCGGAGATAACAGCAAAGAGGTTATCATCAATAAGGCCAGCGATTGCCTTTACATGTTCTTTGATCAGAATGCCTTTGCGACCTTCTTTTCTAACGTTCTAAAAGATGCTGTCGGATGCTACTCGTGCTGCTTGACCCATCTCTGGGCCGTGCGGCGGGTGAAAGCCCAACTGTTTCGCTGCAATGGAAGTCAGCCTTTTCTGTGTTCAGGTACGTAGTCGAAAGGGTAATCGTTTTTCTGACCGATTGAATGCAAAACGTTCGGATGCGGTTAACAGTTGAGAAATTGGCATCGAGATTGTGCCGGATGATACCATCAATCATAAAAATTGTACGGTGAATATTCTTCAGAGTGTCATCTATGGTGCGTGCGACGTCTCCATTGTGACCTATTCATTATTGTTCTGGTTGTAGCCAAGACCATATACGAACCGTCGAGACGTTTGCTTCCACATGTCTAGATCTAGAGAAGAGTCTCTGAGATCGATCAGCGACTTTTCACACCATTCGAATCCGAGCAAGTGTTTATGGTCACCGAAGGTCTGGAAAACATACACCACTCTATCTATCCAATACTTGCGTTCTGATTTCGGCTGATAATTCTAATAGTGATCGCATTTATCTGCGAATGCCGTCAAGACGAATAGCATCACCTTCATGAATCTTTGCTCCAATCCAGATGAGATATCTTCTGCAGCGTGTCTCCAGATACACGGGGCCAATTCTGTATGACGTTCGACCCTCTATACGTCTAGGCAGGCTGGACGGGCATAACGGATGATAACATTAGGATATGGGGCAGTTCCCTTGATCGTGACATATGTCACTATGTCGTTGCTATTGGCACTTGTGTGTCACCGCCTGACATGGAAGCTTTTGGACCATCCGGAAAAGGGAATTGATCGGGACACTTCAAGAGAACACTCCAGCGGCATACTCCAGTTTCCTCAAAATGAAAAGCTTCTCGAGATAAACACCCCGTTTCTCTCTGGGAATTGATGGAATAGAATGCTGTTCGTATTGCTGGAGCGCTGGTGACGGTGGAGGCCGGAAGTTGGTAGACTTTAAAGGTGGAAGCATTCCAAAAAGACAAGCTGTCTCGGGTGACAGGATACACAAAGCAGATACTCATGTCAAATAGGATACATTTAGGAATAGTGAAATGCGTTAAACGTAATAGTTGATCTTTGACTTCAGATTGTTTTAAATGACGGAGATATTACGAGATACTGAGCGGTTTTGCACAAATCCCCGCGATGGAGTATCCCTTTGGAAAGTCCCTAGTAATTTCTCTCCGAAAAAAAAGCATGTATCTTGGACTTCGGGCAGTTGCACTACTTTAATGCACTATGTTATTGGTACAGGACTACTGTAAGACCTCAAAATCAAATAACTTGACACACACGGGTACACCTCACTGATGATTCGACTGCAAAATTCACAGGTTGGAGCAAGATTGATAAACTGTTGGTGGACGATCTTGCATGCTTAAAATTACAAGGAATGAATAAAAGATTTATTAAATAGCAGGATGGTTGCTAGATACTGAGGAGTCTAATGAGGGTTGGTACGGTAGAATGGGATGTATAGAGTAAAAGTTGTCTTTAGTGTTTTTTGGAGCGATGCTTGACAGGTTCTTGCAGATCCATTGCCTAAAGTTATAATGGATGAGCGTCGAAGAATATATGGCTTCAGTTTGGTTTCCTTACCTCAGCCATCTTGAAGAACAAGTCCCAGTTTTCGAACGTCTTCTTGAACAGCTCGGAACCAGGTCCGTTTGCATAGATGAAGACATCGCTCATAGAGTGAACACCCTTCGCCTCCTCGACCGGAAGGTTACCATGCCATTTAAGGCCAGCTATACCAATTTCAGATAAGCACAACTCATTTGAACATAGCTTAACTTCTTACCTCCATAATTGCCTGCCGGGTCGTTCTTGTTTCCAATATAGCTGTGGCCATCGCCACCCTTTGTAGAGGGTTTACGTGGGCCATTGAATGTTGTCTGCCATGCTTCATAATGGTCGGGACCGTTGGATGTACCAGCAGCAAGAGAAATGTGAGGAGCCCAGTTATCGGGGAAACCGTCGTTGTCATTGTCGAAGTAACCGGGCCAGCCGGCATGTTCGTAGACACCAATGGAATTGCGCTTGTTCTCGTCACTGTCGTCTTGGTGGTTGACGATGTATCGTTGATCAATAGATCCCCATACGTCGAAGGAGTGAGCGTGGTCTGCAGTGACAAGGATCAAAGTATCGTCATACTCTCCATTCTTCTTGAGCCACTCTACTGTCTTCTTCACTGTCACATCCAGCTCAATCAGATCGGCCCAAGCACGGGGGAAGTCGAAGCTATGAAGTTGCTTATCCACGGAAGCTGCTTCTGACATCAAAAAGAAACCATCCTTGCCACCACGCTTTTTCAATGTCTCGAGTGCCTTGAGTGTCATTTCTTGTAGTCCAGGCTGGTCTGAACCCAAAGCATCGTTGCCACTCAAGTCAGGGGCTGCTTTGTTGCCGATCGTGTTGTTTACAAACAAATTACGTTCAAACCAGACATCAAGAGGACCTTGACGGAAAACACCAAGCAACTTGTCCTTTCCGTGGTACTTCTTCAAATCCTTTTTGTTCGTGACCAACTTGTATCCCAGCTTTTTGAAATCAGCATAGTAATCATTCTGGTTCAAACTGAGATTGCCTCTGAAGTATTCAGCGCCACCAGTCAGCCACACATCAGGAACAACTAATAATAGGGGAAAAAAAAACTTAATTTCGCATTTTTTCCACATGTAGTAGTGCGTACCTGCCGAAGTCCAATTGGGAACACCGTTAATGATCTATTTTGGAAATGAAAGCACGTATGTTAGGGCATGCATAGGGAAAATCCGGGAGACCGGTACCTGATCAGTGATCTCAGCTGCAGTGGTACGACGACGGGTATGGGATACGAACGCAGAAGGTGTAGCATCCTGACCGTCGGCAGTAGTAACAATACCAATTGCTATAAGACGCAAATGTTAAAGTGCTGGCCGTACGCCAAATATTTACTTACCTTTCTTTGGTTGTCTGCGACGGATCAGTTCTGTGATCAACTCCACCTTAGGATCATCAAAGGGATCTTCGGATGAATCACAATAGACTCCCAGAGCGTTGACACTCGATTTGTGGCCTGTAGCATAAGCGGATGCGGAATTGGCAGAATCTGTAACAAGACTGTCGACAGAATTCGTAATGACATGACCCAGTTCATCGAAATTCTCAAAGGATAGCAGATCATGGAATTTTCCGGATGTATGCTTGCGAGCAATAGCACGAGCGGCAGTAATCATCTGTAATCCATGTTTTGTTTGTTAAAGGCCAACGGAAATCTTGTCCACTTACACCAGTATTGGTACCATCCGAGATGAAGAGAATAACATTTTTGGCCTTCTTTCGTGGCTTCTTTGGCTAAATAAAGACACACATTTAATATCATTATCGTATACCCGCCTATTTTACCTCAACAACACGGTACTGAACTGTGTATGACTGCTTGGGTGCATATTCGACCTTTACTTCGTAGGTACCAGGCTTGTCGAACTTGAGTTTACGCCAGATTCGCGAGGTCACAGCTACGTTGATCGGGTCCACAAGCTTCCCAGTATACCGTCCATACTGGGCATCAATCGAGTGTACCCAGGGAAACTCCCAGCTCTCGATCTTAGGAGTTGGCTGGTGGAAATAAAGGCTGACATCGTGCCATGGACCATTGTTCTTTCGTACAACGGTTCTGAAATTTTTGTAAGGCTCTGGAGTAGGATTGCTGGTATTCTTGTCGTAGGCATGAAGTTCCACTCGCAAATCGAAATAGGAACCTGGAAGAAATTGTGATCTACGGATCGTCGTTTTAGTAACCCAGAAATAAAACCTGACCAATAATGACATACACATCAGGAGGGAAGATACAAGCATGAGGATCAGGACAGGCACCGAGACGAGGAAACTGACCCTCGGGATCAGGGAGTCGCTTGTAGTCACCGGACTTGGCAAGAGCTGATGAACAGATAGCTGCCAACGAGAAAATGGCAAGGACGGTTGGCGATTTCATGAGAGAAGACGGATGCGAAATCAAGGTCATAAAGGTGAGATTATAATCCTTTTATAACCCCTGTAACCTGCAAGATGATCGCACGTTGTGTCATTTTTCTGGCCTAAGAGATGTACCATTCACAGCTGTTGGCAGGGGCCACGTTGTATTTAGACCAGTTACACATGCAATTTCCCGGGATTCTATCAGTGGAGTCTTATTTGATATTCCGCATTGGTTTTACATTTTAAGCCCGAGAGGGTAGCGCCTTTTGAGTGTCACACGTGTGCATGATCATTCGTTTTCATCTCACGGATATTTCACTGCCCGCCACATGCAGACAAGTCTGTGCTCTCTGATACGTAGTCGTAGTCGGGAGCTAGCGGTACACAGCTGGTCCATTGATAAAGCATCCGCCACACTAAGCCCTTGTAGGGCTTTAGTGTAAGCAGATCGGAGATACACTTTCCGAGGAGAGACCCTCATTACTCTTTTAGACTTCATTTAAGAGTAAGCCGCTTTCGAAATACCAGCGTCCTTCATATTTCTGCTATTAAGGAAAGAGAACTTTAATTAGACAACTTAAGCAACCCGTTAAGTGTTTAAAGGAAAACAGCGTTGTGTATGTGCTACGACGGTGGACGAGGTTTTAAAAGTATCAGACTACTATACAATGCCCAACGTGTCACAGGTTGGAGTATAGCATTTTCAGAGTACATTATCGCAAACCAAATCTGTCGGGAACGCTGTAGTTTCCTTGTTGGTTATCCTGGATGTAACTACTCCATGCGCTTAAATGTGTACAATTGCAGTTGACTTTTTAGGCGCCGTTTGTTCTTTGTATTCTTGTTTAACAAGGGTGTATTACATATGTGCAACCTCGATATGCTGTCTATCACTATTTACATTCTTGGAATGATTTTGTCCCAGTTCAAGATCCATAGTTGTCATGCAATTTGTACTCTGTACATCCGCCCCGTGATTTCTACTATCACCAAAGACCATCTGCCCAGCAGCATTGTGATATCGCTCCTGCAACACTGGCGTCGTTGTATGAACTGGACTTACATTGTGGAATACGTGGGCATCATCCTTTGAGGGCGCGACGTTAGCGTTTGTCTCAGTTGGAGGAGGTGCTGACTCCGCGGCTGGCGGTGGCGGACCTGGTGCCGTTGTAGCTATCATAGGAGGCGGTATGCGGTAGAATGCCCCTCCTACAAACGAGGCAATGACGAGCGCCCAGTGAATCTGAAATCAGGTCAACATAGAGTCCTATTTTTACCCCTTGGGGCGCTTACATAAAGCAGGAACATCACTACTACACAGACGAGGGACCATTTCACCTCATCTTGGAAAAGTCTGTCACAGTTATACAGGTCTGTATCTGGATTGAATGGTATCGACGCGTTTGCTGCTTTTTGATAATCTTCTTGAAAAACATGGTGCGAGGACTGTATACACCATCCATAGAAGTCAGATGGATTGACCGAAAACAGAACAAAGTTGACAAGTGTGTCAATCAAGACGGCGGACATAAGCGCCGCTACCACATAAGCCAGTGCCGGTATCCTGACAAAGCGATGCTGTACCATTTAACGACTTTGTTATTTTGCTAAGCACTGGTTCATTCGTAAATAGTATCGTACCTTGATCAAAATTGCAATAAAGCTGCACAGACTTACTATTCCAAATAGCAAATTCACAACTCCTGAGAGAATAAGAGGCATTGTGTCCAAGTACGAGAAAAATGCTTGATGATCGTTAATCCATCTTTTTAGAACGAATGAGATACACTTACGGCTAGACCCCATAAATGCGAGTACGGCAAAATAAAAACTAAATCCCTAGTAGTTTCATTAGACAGATGAAACGTTTACCGGTTGTAACGTACGGTCCAGATGAGACAGGCCAGGATGCTACCCAACTTGTTCTGGATGCATCCGCAGCAAGGGACTGACAACCGGGAAAAGTTATATCTATGCTTGAAATGATCGTACGGAACGAACGGCATAAAGGAAAAGTAGAAGGATACAGTGCAAAACAGATCTAACGATGAGGCAAAAAATCGAGTAGGCTGGTTCTTTAAATGAACGTCGTTTTGTAAACAAATATCCAGAATAGGTAATACATCAATACAGTGGTCTATCGATAATTTCAGCCAACTACGGTGGCTGAAGATTGAAATGACCGAGAAATGAAAATAATTGGGATTGGAATAAATGTTTGCGTCAACTAGATGTCCTTTCACACTCAACCCGAAGTGCATTTCCGGCTGGAAAGTGGTGAGCCTTTGCACAGAGTGGTTTATTTTGCGTCAATCCAAGGAATAGTTCGCACCAGGGTGACCCCATTTTTGCATTAAGTGCTTCAGTGACGGATTCCCAATATCCTGTTGGAAGCAGTAAGAGTATCTCGAATACAAGAAGGGCGTTCCACGGAAGCAAGGACATCATTTTTGCATTAAAGTGCTTCAGTGATGGGTTTTTCGGTATCCTTTCGGAAAGCACTAAAAATGTCTCAAGGTAAGGAAATGTCTCATTGAAACAATAAATCGTTTTTGTATTGAGGTACTTCAGTGATGGATTCCCAGTATCCCATCGGAAAGCAGTAAAACTGTTTCAAGATAAGCACAGGTTACACCCAAAATAATTCGGAGTCTCGTTCCTTTTGGCTGACTGTGTTCTGAAGAGGGGGAGAAAGTGACGAGTAGGTATAGTGATGACAATCATTTCTCGCGGGATACATCAAACCTCGGCTCCAAAGCACTATAATCTCTTGATTGTATGCTGATAACCCCGTTTTATCATGCGCAGACCGATCCTTCGTAGATGCCAATAATGCTTTCTCTCGGACTCTATTACTTTTATTTATAACCAAGGAAGAACAAATGTACATTTTTTAGGTCTGTCCAAAAGTATTTTGAACGTGCTGTCGGATTGTTGCCAAAGGGTCTTGCTTGAATGCCGAGTGTTGCATGACTTTTTGAAACCGTACAATCTCTTGCATTCTACGTCATTGTCAATAGGTTAGCTTGTAATAATTGACTTACTCTGCTCTCTTTTTCGCTTTTTTTGTCCGAATCTTGTTCGACGCGACAACCGGGGCTGCTTGTGATGCTTCTGCTGGTGTTGCTGTCGGTGCTTCTGATGACTTGTTTCGAGAAGGATCAGACTTAATATCATTTAGAAGATCATTAAATTCCTCCAAATCGACAGCCAGGTTATTTTGTTTGTTGTTTTCCTTTTTCTTTTGTTTCTTTCGCACACTGTAAGCAGAATCCAGTTCTGTCACAAAATGAATATTATGTCATAACTAACATGAACGCATACTTTCAATCCAAGCTTCGTGGCGAAGTTTCTTTTTCATTTGTTTGCTCATCGTTGCATCCATTTCGTGTACTGGGACGATCTACTGGGATTGAGTTGACTTGATTGTGCGATCAACGCATTTACATTAATATCATTTCCGCCGTCTTGCACCACTTGTTCGACAGCATCCTTCCGATGCACAGTAGGATTGCGAAGTCGTAAAGGATTCTCTTGCTTAGTTGCTCTCCCTTTATTTCGTTGCACTTTAGGCATGGTTTGACTGAGATTGATGAATCAAGAGATCAAAAGGCAACTACAGCATTTTCGGTGTGACGTTTGCACCGCCTGGTAATGAATTTTGCGGGTCGCGCTGTGTAAACTCAGGGAATTGCTACGGACACTCAGCGTCTACCCCTTAGGGACATTCATGCAACGTGTTTTCGCCGGCTGCTGGACAACTGTCTTACCACGGTTTAATGCAAGCATGACGGTACTCAAATAAAAACCAAATCGTGGGTATCTGTGCAGCTGGCGTCCATAAGATGAGCGCCTATGAGCTGAGTGCCCATACATTAAGTTCCCATCGAGCGCTTACAGCTAGGTATCATAATGTTCATCTATCTAAGCCTAAACAGTCGATGCTCGGAAAGTCAGACACTTGTTGGTATTTGCGTACGATCAGATTTCATTAGAGGATTCTGAGCTATCTATCTAATAGTTCTCTGAATTATGTTACATGAGTGTCCCTAAGAGGTGGATGCTGAGTGTCCGTAGCAATTCCCGTAAACTCACACCATTCGCCAAGAAAAGGAGAGCTGGTTAGCAAACGATACCTTTATGCGGATGCGTACATTGGCAAATGCCTCATTACTTGTTGAAAATACTAGAGATGAAAGCTTAACAGGCTTTGTCCATTTTCCAAATTAGCCATGTGTGCGTATCGTGAACATGAAGATAGAACGAGAGGTTATATAGAAAAAACAGACTCCACAGCAGATCGAAAGGCTGTCTGACTTGGTGATTGAAGAAGGACAGACAGTAAAGGAAGCAAGGTTATCACAGGTATAAATGTCTGAACCGCTCAACTTTATACCAAAGCGCACAGTCGGGATGAAGAAAGATACCTACCTCTTGTTCAGAGAAAATCTCGCACCTAGGGCTCCTAGCGGTATGGTACGGTTGTCGGTATAGTCGCTTCGTTATTAGGATCCCTAGACTATATATCACCTCTTTGCAGATTGGAATGAAACAACTCAAAATTTCGGCTGATCGATGGTGTACCAAGCCGGATGTCGGGATTGATAGGTCAGCCACGGGGCACATAGAGATGTGTTAAACTGTTGAGGTCAAAAGTCCACGAAGCATATGGATCACTGACGATCGATTCAAGCTCGCATTTGAGATGCAGTGCATGTTAAACACAATGATTGATTATGAAATTCCCAGCACGAATAGCTTCGAGGACCTGATTACAGAATAAGGTAGATCAAGTCCAGCTACGTTACATAAACTTTGTTAAAACCTCATTATTTGCACATATTACTAAGCAAAGTGGTTGAAGACATCCGTGACAAACACAAAATGTGTGGACGACACAGAGAGCGTAAAAAAGGGGCCTGTCAGCCCATGAGAACGCCAGACGGGGAAGATTGCCGGAAGCAGTTATGACGTCGGATCAGTAGCAATGTGCAAATAGATCAATAGCTTTTTGAAATTCAAGAAGTATGGTAGAACTGGTGTAATGAGCTTTTATTAAAGGGGACGTCTTCTTCTCTGCATCGCCAACGCTGCACGGATTGAATTCAGGGGACACCCGCATTTCATTCCTTTCTCAGTGCAAACCTGACTCTTGATGGATGCATAATTTCTTTAGGGTAGCGTAAATGTCATTCCAATAAGCAACATAATACCAGCATTCATGTCGTAAAACCAACTTCGCTTTGTTTTCTTTTTGAGACAATATGAATGCCAAATGTGTTTTGTAGAATGGTTCAAAGACAACATTTTCTGATAAGTAACTTTTTTATTTGCTAACATATAACAACGCATCCATCTAGGCTACGGAACTCCATGAGGTCTCCAGAAAGCTAGGATCGGTCCGTCAATCTTTGCCAATTTGGGCTTACATATTGGAAAAGTGATGTACGACATGGATGCCCTCCGTCTGCAATCTGTTCCGTGTATTACCATAGATAATGGCGCGATTATATAGATAGGAAATACGCCCTTGGAACAGCTTCTATTAACGATGCAGCTAGGTCTTGCCTTTCCTGGGAGACCCTCATACATCAAAATTCTATTTTGTTTAATTCTGTACTGACTACCTGTAAGGATCACACGTCATTGGTTACAGTATAGCTTTTCGATGATTTCAGTATACGTTCTGACTGACGCATTACGTGGCCGCAAAGCACGGATCTGTTGTGCCCGAAGGCTTCGCTCTTGGGCGCACCAAAGACGACTGTCACGGGGTAAATGATAAAACCACTTGCTGAGTTCTTTTTCCTGCGGAAACACACTTCTCGCAGAATGTCGTATGGTACTCCGCAAAACTATTACACAGCGCCTCCCCCTGCCTACGGTGAGGAAGCTCGTGAACCACTCTTCGGTTCTCGTGAAAATGACGATATGTACAAGGAGACTGTTGCAAATAGCCCTTTGGAAATAAGAATGGGTAATATTGGAACATGTTGGAAGACATTGGAACTCAATCAACATAGCCTTTGTTCGCAAGGTCTACTCAATTTTATCCTTCCAAATTCTTAGTACATGTGTGCTTTCGGCGGTGTACATGTACAATGCCAGCGTTAAAGACTGGGTCCAGACACAGTAAGCATGTGTGAGTTGAATCGTATAAATGACTAATCTGTCAAAGTCAATGGGTGTTGATTGCGTCAATGCTCGCCTCCCTTGGTACATTGTTTGCTCTAATGTGGAAAGCACGTTCCACACCTTTGAACTATGGCTTGCTTGCACTGTTTACCCTGTTGGAAGGACACATGGTTGGTACCGTAGGTAAGTGAGAGTCAAAGCATGGATTTCATTTTTGATGACATTACATCCAGTGACATTTTACGAAAAGACCATTGTTCTCCAAGCGCTGGTCATTACTTTTGGTGTGTTTGTTGCCCTTACATTGTTTACATTGCAATCAAAGTGGGATTTCAGCGGTTTAGGCCCGATGTAAGAGAAAGTTACACAGGGGCTTTGAATCGATGCTAACTTTTTTGCATAGTCTGTTTGCCGGTATCTGGATCCTACTGCTGGCTGGCGTTGTTCAGATCTTCATTCCATTCTCCAAAGGATTTGAACTGGCACTGGCGATTGCTGGCGTGGTGATCTTCTCTGGCTACATTATTTTTGACACCTACTTAATCTTTAACCGCTACTCGCCCGAGGACTATATTATGGCTTCAGTCAGCCTGTATATGGATATCATCAATTTGTTCCTCAGAATCTTGGAAATTTTATCAGCAATGCAAAGGGATTAAAAGATTCTCTCTTTTTTTTTTCTTTCGTTTACAAAATAAAGATGTGCTGTAGTTAAAGTCTGGCGTTTTGCGGGAAATTGCGCATCGCTTGACGGATGCCAAGATCAGCCATAATTTCTTCAGCTCCACCCAAGATTGCCTAAAGCATGCAAAATGGTCAGTGACAATGTCAAGTCAGATGTAACGTACGGTGAATTTGTAGGTCCTTTGAGCGTTTTCAACCGCTCGTCCCATGCCACCCCGAGTAATTGCACGGCCACCAAATATCTGGCAAGCTTCGTCCGAGATATTATGTAACATACGAGTCATCCGAAACTTGCACAACGCAAGTGGACCTGCTAATTTTTCAGATTGTTCATTGTAATTCATGTGACACATTTGGTAAGTAATGTGTTCCAGCCAGTTATGGACGCTTTCAACTTCACAAACCTAAAAGCAAATACAATTAGTCATTTGATTAGTCCTCGAAAAAATATTACCATCCTAGCTAGCTTATTCCGTATCACTGCCTGTTCTATAAGTCTCTTCCCAAAAACTTCACGCTGATTTGCCCATTTGAAACAATCCTGTAGGACACATCTTGCACCCATGGAAGCGCCTGCGAGCATTACCCAACGTTCGTGATTGAAATTAGATAAGATGACCTTAAATCCATGATTTTCTTTGCCAAGTAGATTTTCCACGGGTACCTTGACCTGTAAATAATTCGTGTCATAACACTTTCCCACGAAAAAGAGAACCGCTTTACATTCTCAAACGTAACATAGGCTGTACCAGCACTAGGAGAGTAGGAAGTCTTGATTGGCTTGGTCTCAATGCCTTCGCCACGTTCAATTAGGAGCATCGAAATACCACCTTCGGTACGGACAGCCACAGAAAAGTAATCAGCAAACAACCCTAAATAGACGACGTCAAGTCTGCAAACGTTTATCCCTCTTTACCTGTAGTAATCCATTTCTTGGTACCGTTTACTATGAAATGTTTTCCGTCAGGAGTTCGCACTGCAGTCGTTGTAATCCTAGAAACATCTGAACCGGTGGATGGTTCTGTAATGGCCAGACACATGCGTTTTTTTCCTGAAAGGACTTCTGGTATGATCTTTTCCTGAAGTTTTGGTCTACCAAAATTGATGACGGTGGGAATGGAAATGACCATGCCACCAAAAACGCCAGAATTAGTGCCAGGAGAGGTCCAGCGAGCAGATTCTTCATGTGCAATCATTTCATGGAAATAGTCGTATTCATCTGCTGTTACATTACCAGGTAAGTTGAAGGCGCGTAACCATGGACCAGGACCGATGTTAGCAGCTAAGATTCCGTGAGATCCCAGCTTTTGCATAAATTCATTGGACGGTTTGTCCCCTGTTTCTTCATAACTTCGGGCTTCTGGCGCTAGTTCGTCTAGGATCTTGCGTAGGGCAGCGCGAAACCTAAAGTGCGACTCCCTACAATCATTCAGTCGTCAAATCTGCGTATGTACGGTCATTGGCATCTTACTTGAAGTAAGGGGACTTGTAACCCATCCAGGCGCTAGATTCTGCATAAGGAACTTGAGAAATGTCACCTGACTGACAGATATGGATCTTGGGTTCCTCGTTCGCAATTGTGCCGATTTTGTATCGGTCATATTTGATAAGCACCTCCTGCCGGTGTAGGCCGTAAAAGGCGTCTGTGGCGTCTTTCCCAGCATACTCAAGAATAGGGCTTACACCTCCAGGATGCAAATGGATAAACTTGCTGAGATCGTAGACGTTGCTGTCAATGATCACCCAGCAGTCAGTTTCAGTCGAATGACGGCCGACTTCTGTACGGTCAAACGTGCGAACAGACATACAATAATCGAAAGAAGGGAAGAGTGAGAGAGGAGAAAAATTTTGTCCAAATATATGCGTTCTCTGGGGACACAGACTCCTTTTTTTGCTTAAAAACTGTTTGATAATCTAAAATGTTTCTGGACTCTTCACGGGACAAAATTTCTGCGGTCCTAATGCAGAGATATCATAACCGTCTGGATATTCTGGCTGATACAGACAGAAAATAGGGACATATTTCCCTTCTTTGTTCGGGTGAACTGGAGTGCGAATCAAGTTGGATTTCCGAGGTGAAAAGAAATGGCGTATAACGAATGCTCGCAGATAAAGCATAGTGTCAAACGTTGCCTGCAACAGCCAGGAAGGATATTGCATTCCAAAAGCATCGATAATGTGTGGCTCTAGTGTACAAGCTACGACTGGACGAAATATGGGCTCCATCCATGAAGAAAAGCGTGAAGGAAAGCGGGAAGACAGATGACGGATAGTCGCGTCTGCTATTTTCGCATTCGCTCGATGGTATCTGACACATGATTCTTCATATTTCTTCGCATGTGGTAAGACACGATGTAACGTACTGGTGTTTTATATACCTTCATGAATTTCTCGAGCTCTTCAATCGACTCTGGAATATCTTGGATTGTCATTGCTTGTCCGATGTCACACCATACGCGGAAAAATGCCTGCTACAGTGTTTAATTCACCTTTGATGACTTCTTGTACTTACGTTGATTTCCCGTTGGTCCAGTTTACGATATTCATACTTGTTAATCCAACGAATAGGCTCCAAAATAAATAAGCCAAGTGTATAAAGGAAGTCGTTATTGACAATCTTGTATTGACCGTGCAGATGGTTCAGCCGTGCCATAGCTGTAAGAGAGCGCGATCGTTGTTGAATTATGTCGTCTTCATTGAGATTCAGATTATTGTCTTTGGCATTTTCGATTCGCGCATACGTTTCGGTAATTTCCAATAATAGTAGTTCTGTGTCTTCTGCACGGCGACTTGTGTGTTTCTCCAATTGACCGGTAGCTAGGAGTAAGCGGCTAATGGTCGGCACACTGTAAGTCTTGAACAGTGCCAATTCTAGTGCCTGTCTGTACATGACTATACTTTTACTTTAAGCTTCCCTCATGATTGCCAGGACTTACAAGGGAATTCTTTCTTGGATGTCAAGCTAAATACTTCTTCTGCAATAGCAGAGTCTTGCAACACAACATCTGAATTAGGATACTTGCGATGCAAATCCCGAACGTGCCGAAAACGATAAAACTGGACAAGGGCAAGATACCACATTGAGCAGACGACCGCCGAAGCAGCTGCTATCTGCATCCATTGTATTTCTGCCGGCCAGGCTGCTGGTAATTGCGCGACAAACATGCTTGCAAAAGTCAAAGCAAAACAAAAGAATATAGACTAGAGATGGTACGAGAAGAAATAGCTCTGCTCACAAGGTTAGTAGGTCCCGTCATTTATAGTCCCAATCCTTGGTACTGCGCCGTAGCATTATAAGCCTACGCAAAATTTCATATGATCTATGCTTCCGGCTATCATTATTATATGCTATGCATACTTGCCTTAACCTTCTTTGTTTCGATTCACAATGGCCTCTTTTGAAATGCGCAGAGATACCTGTACATACGCACTGCCTTTTCCTTTATTTAACTAGACGGGTCGTAAGGACAATCTAGATGGAAGGTGATATATAAACCTACAAGTCAAAAGCAATAACTGTAAACTAATGATTGTTAGATACTAAGGTCCGCATTCTTATGAACCGCACATTTATAAGTAGCCAACGTTTTACGTAACATTAAACCTGTCATATTAATGGTAAGCTGAAGTACACTTCGCAGCATAATATCAGATCACAAGAAAATGGTGCATATTCCTGTGATAGTATAATCTCGCGGCGAAGACATTGTGATGAACCAATAAATGAACAAATCACCGGTACTGTCAGCAGCTTGCGGGACCCGTTACTTAGACCTGTGACCAAAGTCGCTTTGAATCAAACTACTCATTTTTATGACAGTAATGTCTTATTTTGCTCGAACGAAGTACCAGGATTGGAGCGTCGTTGCGCTGTATTTTTCGGTTGCTGTATGTGGATAGTGTTGTTCCAAGTGTTGTCGTAGCGTAAGCTGGATGATGGTAATTGTTGTTAAAGGTATCAGTTGAGTAATGTTCGTTGATAGAAAGGTTCGAAATTGAGTGAGCACCAGGTGTAGATTTAAGTCAAACACCAAGACTTGGTTAAGCGGTAAAGCTTGAAGAAAGAAAAAGAAAAGGTTGAATAGAGCAGCTGTTGTTAGTATTGACAATATCCAAAGAGATCTGGATAAAATAAAATATGATCGTTAGTAAGATCGTTGATATAGTTACCTTGAATCGGCGAAGAGTTTCGTCAAAGAGTTTCGTCAAAGATAAAAAAGGAAAATAAAAAGAGGACAGCGGAATTGTCGTCGCTTGTCAGACAGAGGGTATAATAAAAAGAAAAGAAAAGAAAAGAAAAGGAATCAATGGATTCGGATTAACGGTGGTTTCTTGAGAATAACCAACGGAGGCGAGCAATAAAAGGCGGTTTGAGAAATAAAAGAAAAACCTTTGGAAAAGACCTTTTGAGATGGCTTGAGATAACCAAGAGGAGAATATGCTGTTATA
>JNDT01002111.1:0-10566 GCA_000697055.1 Saksenaea vasiformis B4078 | reverse complement strand
GTCTTTTCGTAAGTTGACTGACCTCTGCTTTATCTCTTGTTCTTATATGTTTATTTTTAGGCCGGACCTTTTCCTTTTTTGACGTAAGTTGCTCTTACTACAATGAAACCATTACTTATATTCTTATAGGATAAATACTTCCTTCGCTTCATCTACAAATCTTTATTTTTTGATCAGAAACATGGTTTGTGTAGGCTTTTCATTTAGTCTCAAGGTGGCTGCTTTGAAAAACAGTATTTAGCATATATGAGGTTTTCTAGACAAGTGGAAGGTAGATAGACAGGGGGCCTAGTAGAATCACAATAGCAATTTTATCCAATAAACAATGAATCTACAATCACTACTTGTTCACTTTTTATTCACTTTTTTATCACTTTTTTATTACTTTTTTCTTTACTTTTTTTCAAATTCAGCAATCACTTTTTTTTTACTACTTTTTTACTCTTTTCTATATTTGGGCGATCACTTTTTTTTACTTTTTTTTTACTTCTTTGCATTTTTAGTGATCACTAAAAAAAGTGAAACTTCACTTTAAAAAGTGAATTCTGTTTGAGATGAGATATTGCTATCAAGTTACGTATAAACAGACAGATGTACTGTGAGACCTTGTTTTATTCTCGAGAAGAGACACCTCTTCTTGTTTTGCAGTAAAAAACTATTTACATGGTGCCTGGGTTTTAATTATAGTCATGTGATTCCGTTAAGGCACTACACACATATTACCATACAACATCACCCCCCTCCAGGCTCTTTTGCCATTGAAGAAGTTTATGATCTGCATGGTCTTTTGTTCAGTGACTGATTTGAGCGAAATTCGTTTGCTGTCTTTGTGACTCGTTTCTTTATGCTCTTAGATTTTTGTTCTGTATCTTGGCTTTGCCCAGTGCGTTTCCAATATTCTTTAATAGATGAGGTTTGATGGATATGTTCTTCTGGTTCCCATGTATCATCTTCAGATCCACAACCTTTCCATCTTATTTTGTAGCTATACTTGCCATTTTCTTTTTTATGGGCTATGATTGCTTCCATTTCATATACTTCATCTGCAGGTACGATTTTATCTTGTGAAATTAGCTTTAGTGCAGATGGTGGGTAGTTTCGCAGCAATAAATCACCTTGTGCATCTTGCAAAACATATGAACCTCCTTTTGTTTCTCTGACCACAGTATATGGTCCTTGATACCTTGGTGCAAGTAAGCGCTTTGTTTGGGCTTTTATCATGACGTGACTCTGTGGTGGGAATTTTACCAGTTTGTGTTTCGCATCAAAATCTTCCTTTTGCTTTTCTACGATTGCTTTTGTTCTTTCACTTATTGTGAAAAAAACAATTTCAGCCATTTGGTCTATCCTTTCCAAGAGTTGTTTTTCACTTAATGACGGAAGTTGTTCACCATTGCAGTAGTCTTTGAAACTATTCAACTTATGTGTGAACATTAACGAGAACGGCGATGTGTTGAGGCGTTTTGATACTTTGACATTGATGGCTAATTGTGTGCTGGGGATATATATGTCCCAGTCTCTGGTTGCTCCATTGACTCTTTTTTCAACTACAGCTTTTGCAGTTTGTACCCATCTTTCTGCTGCGCCATTCGCTCGTAGATGGTATGGCGTGATCAATCTATGATCAAAACTGGCAGCTTCTGCAAATTTCTTTACTAGTTCATTGACAAATTCAGTTTCATTGTCTGATTGTAGAATGCATGGTAAGCCAAAGTCACAGAATACTTGAACTAGCGTTTTAGCAATTGTGTCTGATGATTTGTCTGGGATCGCCCTTAGAATGCAAAACTATGTGCATATGTCTACCATCACCAGAATGTAGTGGTTTTCATTATAGGACGTATCATAGGGACCTGCCAAGTCAATGGCCCAGTGATCCCCTGGTAGATACGCGTGGATTGGTCATAGCAGGTGGAATCCTTTTCTACTGATATTGTGCTTTTGGCATTCTTTACACTGTTTTATGGTTTCTACTGCATCTTCGTATATCATTGACCAGTGTACACCATCATCGTGCTGTAATTTCTTTACAATTGCTTCAGCACCAAAGTGCCTGAATAGATGTGCCTGTTCCAAGAGCTCTTTTCTGGCTTCTGGTAGTGGTGTCATCCTGTCGTTTGACATATTTATCATCCATACTTGGACGTTGTGGTGGTTTACACCCCCCTCCAGCTCATTTTCTGGGGAAAATAAGCAAGATAACATATCTGGCAAGACGTTTTCCAGGCCAGGTAAATGTACTACATCGAAGGAATATTCTAGGAGAGTGTCCAACCAGTTGATCATCATGGCATTTGCGATTTTCTGCGTGTGCAGGTAAATAAGGGCTTTATGATCCATATATAACATGAACTTGTTGCCCCACAGGTAAGCATGGAACTTTTTCAATGCAAAAATTATGGCAAGTAGTTCTCGCTTCATAGTTGAATAGTTGCATTCTGAGGATGAAAGAGCTCTAGCCATGAATGCAATATGCCATTTTTTACCATCGATGACTTGAAATAAAACAGCGCCTATTCCAACATTGGACGCATCTGTAGCAACATGGAATAGTTCTGTCATGACCAGGAATTGTAAGACTGGCAATTGAGTGAGTACATGTTTGATGGTGCAGAAAGCCTTATCATGTACATGCATCCACTTTCCAGTTAAGCTTTCTGCGTTACGCAGAGCATCCAAAGGTGTGGTCAATTTGGAGATATTTGGGATATGTTCACAGAAATAATTGATGACTCCCATAAATCATTGGATGTCTTTTCCTGTATGAGGGGTTGGCCATTCTTGTACATTGGATATCTTTTGTTTATCCAGTGAGATGCCTTTTGCTGACACACAGAAACCGAGTAAATAAATACACTCTTGTGCGAAATGACATTTCTTTGAATTTAGAATGAGATTGACATCTGTGAGCTTTCAGATTACTATTTTCACATGCTCCAAATGTGCATCCATGTTTGTTGAATATACTACAATGTCATCTACGAAGGTGGTGACAAACTTCATGTCTTTAAAGATGATTGCCATCACTCTCTGAAATTTTGATGAGATTGGTTTGAGACTGAAAGGGCAACCTTGAAACATATGTTGTCTGCCATCGACAGATATGAAGGTTGTTTTGTGCTGATCCTTTTCGGCAATTTTGAACTGATGAAATGCACTCTTCAAATCCAGTGTAGTGAAAATTGTGGACCCTTTTAACTGTTGAAATACATCGCGTATAAGTGGCAATGGATATCTGTCATCCGGCAACAGTTTGTTGATGTGCCATGGATCCAGGCAGGGTCGCTTGTCTGTATAATTTCCCATGCCATCCTTTTTTGGTGCCAGTGTTAAAGGACTATTCCATGCAGTATTTACTGGGGCTTCCACAATTGTGCCATCTGTAAGCCATCCTTTCACTGTTTCTTGAATCATGTCCACTAACTTGTAGAGCAACAGATATTGTCTATGGTATGAAGTCACCCCTTCAGGTGTATCTAATGTTATAATCAACTCAGGTACAGTGCAGAACGAAGTCTTTGAGATTTTTGCATTGGCTTCCAGCACTGTTTGCAGTGATTCTAAGAATTTCTCACGCTCCTCTACTGTGCCTACAGGTGATTCATTTGGCTCTGCGGCGTCATCATTTGTTTCTTTATCTGCTTCACCTTCTTCATCCCACGACATGGCTAGACCTGTCAGGCCAATATCCAACTTCGACATGAGGTCTGTGCCAATGTACACTTCTGTTCCCTCAGACAATTCCATTACTTCAAACGAATGACACAGTCTACGCTTTGCATAGGTGATCTCTAAATCTTTGACTATTCCTTTGCACTCTGTGAAGTAGCCTTTGCCAGCAAAGTTTATTTGCCCTTTTGCTGGTGTTATTTTCCAACCTTGGCATTTGCAGAGTTCCACATCCACAGAGGAGATGTCTGCACCAGTGTCAATGAGACCCTTGAGCTTTTCATTCTGAAGTTTTAAAGGAACCATATACGAATTAGTATGGTCGTCCTCACTTTGGCATTTTGATGTACAGATTTTCATGTTCTCTTTACCTAAGGCAGTTTCATTGATCTCCATCATGGCACAGTTGAGGATTTCTGAGCTTGGTGACTTTGGCTCGGCCATGAGATTGCTATCCTTGGCAGTTTCTGGAGATGCAGGTGTTTCTTGCATTTCCTCTGTGTTTGCTGTTTCTTCCATAAATTTCGTCAGCAGTATTTCGAATGCACTAACTGACGATGGATCGTTGCAATTGTATTGCCATCTTGCATGCTTTACCAACTTGGTGGCGCGGGTGACAAAGTTTCTGCGGGCTTCTCTGCTCCTTGCCTCTAATTCAACAGGCACGGGAAGGCCTCTGTTGTTGTAGTATTCGACGCATTGGTGTTTGTAATGCCACGCTACTTTCTGGCACTCTCTACAGAGTTCCAGTTGTTTCTTTTCATTTATTTTGTTTTGGAACTTGCCCACATTTGCCTTACTTCCTAGGAAGTGGCTTCCGTTGCTAGTTTTGGCTTTCACTGAACAGGCATTTTCATCCTTGTTGGTTTGGGCCTGTTCTTCATGTGATCTTTTCCTCTTCAAGGTGATCAATCCCACCATTTTACATACCTTTTCCAGGTCAGATGGAAGCTCAGTACCAAATTTGTGGGCCAAGAGAAAGCATGCGTGATCTACATATTCAGGAAGTAGTGAGTGTAGAAACGCCAATACCAACAATGGTTGATTTTCGCAACCAGCTTCAACGCTCTTTTGCTGGAACATCTGCGCATACTCAGACAAAGACTGGTTAGTTTTCTGTCTCAATTGCAGAATCTCCATTTGCACAAAATACTTATGATGTGGAGCATCAAATTGGTCGCAGAGCTTGTCCTTTGCTGTCTCCCAGTTGAACTTCTTGCCCTTGACATTCTTGTTGAACCAGGAGCACTGGACGGTACTCATGCACATTGGTAGCAATCGTTCCCAATCGTCTTCCAAATCCAGGGCGTGGCCTTCAACTTGTGTCTCAAACGCGTCAATAAACTGGCTGGCAGAGTCATAAACTGGCTTCTTGTCAGTCCAGAGATGGCCACCCTTAAGTTGGAAAGCAGGCAACTTGGCAGGAACAACCTTGGAGGCAGACTTTCCTCCTTGTTTGCCTTCTAAAGCAGTGGCCTTTTTTCCCTCCAGCTTTTTACCCTCAGGATAGAACTCAGATCTACCAGGATACATTTTTTGCATCGTTTTCTGGTAGGTTGCTACCTGAGCCATGGAGGCATCCAACTCATTCATGAGCCGATCACACTCCTCATTTGGCACATCTGACAGCATGGCATTGTCAAAGGCTTCTCTGGCATCCAGGGCCTTTTGTTCCAAACGCTCCAGAGTTTGCAGGGCATTACTGATAGAGTTTGTCATTCTCACTCTGCTTGACTGCTGGCTGCCGTTGCTGAACGAGTTGTTGCCAGCACTGACGATGCTTCCAGGAGAACCAGCAGCATTGCTGTTAAGGACCATACCAGGAGCAATGTCCTCCATAGAGATGTCATAGTTGTTGTTGTTGTTGTTGTTGTTCATAGCGGAATTCACAGTAAAAAATGAGATGAGGTATTGCTATCAAGTTATGTGTAAACAGACAGATGTACTGTGAGACCTTGTTTTATTCTCGAGAAGAGACACCTCTTCTTGTTTTGCAGTAAAAAACTATTTACATGGTGCCTGGGTTTTAATTATAGTCATGTGATCCCGTTAAGGCACTACATACATATTACCATATGACACTGTTCCTATAGTGTCTCCTGGAAGGTAAGCACTTATGGGTCTCAACAGATGGTAGCCTTGTTTAGCAATTGTAAATTTTTGGCATTCACTGTATCCTTTGACTATCTGTAAAGCATCCTGAGTGAGTGACTTCCAGTGCAGTCCATCTCTATATATCTACTTTACCATAGACTCAATACCAAAATGGCCAAATAAATGTGCTTGTTCCAGTAATTTTTGTCTATCTTCCTCTGGTAGAGTGAGCATATCCCAATGTAATTGCATTGTATGCATTACTTTCTCATTGTTGCCATTTGTTATATTCACTATTGGCTGTGTTTCATCTGCTTCCAGCTCTTCATCTGTGGGGAAGAGGCATGAAAGAGCATCAGGTAAGACATTCTTAAGGCCAGGGATATGGATCACATCAAAGGTGTAATTCAATAGCATGTCAAGCCAATTGATCATCATGGCATTGGCAATTTTTTGATGTGTGAAGGTATTCCAGAGCTTTGTAGTCAGTATACAAAGTAAATGGGTTACTCCAGAGATACTTGTGAAATTTCTGTAGTGCATAGATGGCTGCCAGCAATTCATGTTTAGTTG
Source organism: Saksenaea vasiformis B4078 (assembly GCA_000697055.1). NCBI lineage: Eukaryota > Fungi > Mucoromycota > Mucoromycetes > Mucorales > Saksenaeaceae > Saksenaea > Saksenaea vasiformis. The sequence goes on along the minus strand of JNDT01002111.1, from coordinate 4,230 downwards.
TAGAATAGTTACATTCTGACTGAGATAGTGAGCGAGCCATGAATGAGATGGGACGAGTCTGACCATCTATACATTGAAACAGAATGGCGCCAATACCCACGTTAGATGCATCAGTAGCTACGCTGAAAGGTTCAGACATAATGGGGAAGTATAAGATGGGGTTAGAGGAAATTATATACTTTAGGTCATTAAAGGCCTTTAAATGCATTTTTCGCCACAGATGTTTTAAGTTTGATTCTCCCCTAAGCTCATCCAGAGGTGCAGTGATCGTAGATACATTGAGAATATGCTCTCTGAAATAATTGATGATACCTAAGAAACGCTGGATACCTTTTTCTGTCTTTGGTACAGGCCACTTGATAGCATTGCTGACCTTGCACATATCTAAAGAAATGCCCTCCCTGGTTACACAGAAGCCCAGTAGATAAACAGATCTTTGCACAAAGTGACATTTTTGTACATTCAATATAAGGTTTGCATCAGTAAGTTTCTGGATTGCTTGGGTAACATGAGATAGATGATCTCATAAGTTACTTGAATACATGATAATGTCATCCACAAATGCTGTGACAAAAGGCATACTCTGAAATACAATGGACATAATACATTGAAACTTCAATGAAATTGGTTTCAGTCCAAAAGGACAACCTTGGAACATATACTGCACACCATTAAAAGTGAAGGTACTCTTATGTTGATGTTCCTCATGAATCTTGAATTGGTGGAAAGCGCTTTTAAGATCTAATGTCATAAAAATAGTTGTTCCCTGTAGCTTTTGATAGATATTCTTAATCAAAGGTAATAGATAGTGATCATCTGGGGTTAGCTGGTTGATCGGATGTGGGTCAAGACAAGGTCTCTTGCCTGTATAGTTGCCATGTACATCCTTCTTCAGAGCAAGTGTAATAGGGCTATTCCAAGTAGTATTCACAGGTACCTGCACAATCGTCCCATCAGCCAACCATCTATTGATAGTTTCAAGGATCATAGGTTCCAAAGCGTGTAGTAGGTCATATTGCCTATGATATGAAGTTTTACCTGGTGGAGTATCGAGCCTGATGACTGACTCAGGAATGTTACAGAATGAAGTTTTCAGAATTGCAGCATTAGTGTCCAAGAAAGGTTTGACAGCAGTAAGAAAAGCAGCATGTTCAGCCTCAGTACCTGCTGGTGCTTCATTGGGCGTGGGGACGTCACCTGTCATGTGGTTTGCAGATGACTCTGGAACCTCACTGTCCCAAGTTGCAGCCAATCTATACAAACTGATACCTAAGTGTAGCATCAGGTCCAAGCCTATGCTTACTTCTGTTCCTTTCAAAAGCTCCATTACTTCAAATTTGTACAACAATTTGTGACCCTGATAAAGAACTTTTATTTTTCCTGTGGTGCCTATATGAGGAACAGTAGCACCATGTGAGGCAAGTTCAATTGTACCCTTTGCTGGCTTAATTGGCCAGGAAAAACGTTGACATAGTGACAATGAGACCACTGAGAAATTGGCACCAGGATCTACAAGACTTTGTAGCTGTTTATTCTGTAACGTGATTGCCACAAAAAGTCCTTTAGTTCTTTCCTGCTCTTCCATTCTGAATGCACTTGTCTTACTGAGTGCATGGGCATTTATGTGCTGTAGCGCCTGCTCCATGTCTTGCAGATCTAGAGGTTCTGCTTCAGGTTGCACATGCACAGTTCACACTGTCAATGAAGACTTGATGGCGCCCTTTTGATGATCCATCATGCGCTTGGCCTTATTCAGATAAAAGTTGGCGCATGTGTGGCCTCATTGCCATTGCTGGCCACATCCTTCGTTGCACAACTTGCCTGTGTTGCTGCCACTGGCCCTTGGCTTGGTAACCTTGCCACCCATGGTCCTATGGAGCTGGGCTGGCTTATGACCTTGCTTGGAACTCAAGTGGCCTTCACCCACATCAACGTATTGTTTAGAAGTTTCATAACTAACTGATATTTTACCTGTTGTGTTTTTATATTTCTTTTGGATGGACATATGGCCTGGAGATGCAGCCATTGCCATCTTAATTACTGTGCTGATGGACTGTGGCAATTCATTCATTGCCTTGCTTGCCATTGCAAGACGCACAGATTTTTGAACATCTGGCAAAAGAAAAAGGTAATAAAAGATAGCTAAATAAGTACCATCATCCATGCCAGCTTCACGTTGAAGTTTTTGAAATTGATCTGTAAATTCTCACACAGATTCATCATCCTTTTGGTTTGACTCAGGGAAACTCACTTGGATCATGAGTTGGAACTTTCTGAATGGTATATCATATGCATCCAACACTGCTCTGTGGGCTTTATTCCAGGTCAAACCCTTACTCTTCAACTCATCTTGAAACCACAAAATTTGCTCAGTATTCAAACAAAGAGGCAATAAATGTTTCCAGTATTGATTGGAAACCAAACCATGTGCCTCAAGAATAACCTCAAAGGCTGTAATGAAGTCATAGACTGAATCAAACACATCTGACTTCTTACTCCACACCTCCTGATCAGTGAATTGCATCTTTGGCATGTGAGGAGGTACAACAAAATGTTGAGACACCTGAGCGTCCACAGTGAGAGATGTCATAGAGTCTGTACCAACTCGCATTTCCTTAGTAGCCACGAACTGAGCATACAGTTTTTTGAACTGTTGCAAACTCTGGTAGGCTTGCTCACATTCAATTGTAAGCTTATGCACTGACTCTTCATCTTGTGCATCCTTTGCCATCATGAACTCAAGGTACTTGCTTTCGTAGGCTTCTTGTTGATGCTGCAAAAGAAACTGCATCTTTGTCTCTACAGAAGCATGCTTAGATGAAGCAGTACTAGAAAGAGTTGAATTTGATCCTGCTGGTGGTGCTGATGACCTGAATGACTCAGATACAGGTGAAACAACTGAGGAAACTGCTGGAGAGTGAGACACAGCTTTTTCAAGCTGTTGCTCAATGCCATTTTCCATTATGCTGTCTCTGCCATTGTTCATATTGCTGATTATGAGGTCCACGTTGTTAACATTATTGACTGACATTGTTATTATTGTTGTAGTTGTAGTAGTAGTTGTAGTAGTTGTTGTTGTTGCTGAGAACTCACAGTAAAAAATGAGATATGTTGAAGTTGGTAACAGACTGAAGGTACTGTAGGATTTGACTTTATTCTTGTTGATAAGAACAACCCTTTTCAATATTACAATAAAAACTTTTATCACTGAGATTAAACTAATAAACGTCACATTATTCCTTAGAAATGTCAAATATGACAGATGTGCCTTTGGATAAGGTTTAGGAGTCTTGTTGGAGGTAATACCAGAGGTCATGTGTCATTGTCAGAGTGGATGTTAGTTTGTATAAGATTTCATGAGCCTAATAATAAGAACCTAGAGGACTTCAAAGTTGTAACACAACTTTGAAAGATATATTGTGTCAAGGCGACATCTTTTATTGATCTACTTGAAAAAAAAATAAAAAAATAAGAACAAAGTAAAATTGATATTGTAGATAAAGGAAAATAAAAAGGCAAGATTGCCACAGAGTAACAATCAGTGTACTACAACATTGCTCATAGATGAACGACATTCTTGGGAGGGAATATTGTCATATCTAGAAGATCTCAACTAATTGGAAGTCAAATCTCACAAGGAAACAGCTCAGCCCTCAACCATAAATGGCACATAGTGCAAACAACATTGACTGAATGTCATTTTCCTTTGGAAGCATTATTCCACATTTACCTTTTTACATTTCTTGCCAACATTGTCAAATAATTATAGCATTAGAAAAAGATATATAAGCATGAATATGAAAATAAAATAAAGAGAATCAATTGACTTTATTCTTTTATTTTCTGATACTATTCAAGTTAGCTTCTGTGGTCATTGATTGGATCAGCCAAAAAGAAGCACGACATTGATTGTCATGCTTCTTTTTTGGCTGATCCAATCAATGGCCACGCACTATAGGAACAGAATTCACTTTTTAAAGTGAAGTTTCACTTTTTTTAGTGATCACTAAAAATGCAAAGAAGTGAAAAAAAAGTGAAAAAAAAGTGATCGCCCAAATATAGAAAAGAGTGAAAAAGTAGTAAAAAAAAAGTGATTGCTGAATTTGAAAAAAAGTGAAGAAAAAAGTGATAAAAAAGTGATCACTATTATCAGAAAAATATTGAGCATTCAGCCCAAGTTACCTCCTCATTTATACTACTATCTGGAAAAAAAATTCATCTGCATACTGT
>JNDT01002103.1:0-22383 GCA_000697055.1 Saksenaea vasiformis B4078 | reverse complement strand
CCTTTGGTCTACCCTTGCTATCTCTTCATTTCTCTACCTCCAGTTTGTACGCAATTAGCTTTTTCTTTCCTTTATATCATTTCTTTATTGTTTTCTTATATATATTATATATAAAGTGATTTCTCTTTTGCAGTTAATTACTGCCCGGCCATTTCAAGCAATTATAGTATAAAGAATGCTTTTAATAACTGCTGCATTTAGCTGAAACTATTACAACGTCGCCTTTGTAAACTGTTTGCAATCAGTAAAGTCAATGATGTCAAGAGATGAGGAAGACCTCAACAATGTATCCCACTGGCAAGATTCGGATTGCATAAAGAAATAACTTTCAAGTAAAAGAGAACGGCTCTTTAGTAAATCAGTAAAAAGTAAATGGTACTTCTTTTATAAATGAACAAAGTGAGCACAACTTTGTTTTCAGAGTGAAAATTGAGTAAAAGCGGACTTTTTAATACATACCGAAAAAGAGGACACACTTTTCTATGAAGAAAAAAAGTAATGAAAGTAGACTGGACTTTTTAAAGTGAGTGAAAAGTTAAGTGAAAAGTAAGTAAAAGCGGAATTTTTTTTGGAATATACTCAAAAGAGAATGTACTTTTCTACTAAAAAAAAGTGAAAAAAAAGTGAACAGACTTTTTTAGTAGTGACTTTACTTAAAAAAGTGGTTTTAGATAACTTAGTAAAAAAGTAGTGAAAGCTTCACTAAAAAAAGTGATTTTAGATGACATTAGTAAAAAAAAAAATGAAAAACTTCACTTTAAAAAGTGATTTTACTCAAATTTAGTGAAAAAAAAGTAATTTCACTTTAAAAAGTGAACTCTGTTCCTATAGTGATTGCATTTAATTCGTCAATATGTTTGAGGTCATCTTGGATGTTTCTAGCTAGCAGGTTCTCTTCTGAGTACACGGCTTGTTTCCTGGACAGATCAATCAGTGGCGCCTCAGAGTCTGCCATGGTGTGAAGGGATGGTCATTCGTGCGAAGGGACTCCCTTTAATCCTGACGCGCTTGGCCTTTTAAATGGTCAGAATGATCTGAAATGCGAGGCTGGAAATGTAGTTCGTCTGGTAGTGTTGGCAGAGTGCAATTGCAGGCGAGGTGACTGGTGTTACTACAATTGAAGCAGGCCCTCAGTCATTGGTAGGTCGATTGGGGTGCTTGACGTTGCTGGGGATATGTTTCATTGTGGAATCAGTAGTTGCTCTTGGGAGTAATCACATCCAAGTCCATCGCTTCCAGGCCATTGGGTGGATAGGCCATATTCGAGGGACCTCCAAACATGGTGTGGCCTTGGAGACCTTGAGCACATTCCTCAGCTGCTTTGAATGCTTCGGCTGCTCTGTAAGCCTCAACCAATGTCTGAGGGTTCTTCAAAAGAACTTGCAGATGGGCAGTGTACTGCAATCCCTGAATGAAGTGATCTACCACGTCTTCCTTGTACATATCTTGAAGGTCAAGCATGATATCATGGAAGGTAACAATATACTCGCAGATGGACCGGGTTTGCTGGAGTTCCTTAATTCATTGCCTAGCCAGTTTGGAAGCATTGCTGGGCTTGAACTCAGCTCGGAAAAGATCCTTGAAGTCTTGCCAAGTGGTGGAAACAGAGTTCTCTCCATTCTCATTGATTGTTGTTTCTAAATGCCGCCACCAGGTTGTGGCTGATTCTTGGAGCAAAGTCAATGCATAGAGAATCTGTTGCTCTTCGTTGAGTCCAGAAAGGTCAGCAAATTTCTCAAATGTGTGTAGCCATGCTTCCACAACAGCAGACGATCATTCACCCTTGAAGATATCAGGTTTTACAGGTCACACGCTTTTGGGAAGCCCATTGTTGGTAGGTTGTCAAAGGTTTACTTCTTGTTGCATATGTTGAAGTTCAGTCTGTTGTTCTTGAATCAGTTCAAGCATTCAGGCCATCGTGGCCATCATATTCTGAGTGTTCTGTTCAGCCATTGTCATTTGCATTGTAAGATATCATTGTTCAGCAGTATCGGTAGGTTCATTGGTCATCAGTTACCAATTGTCATTTTTGTGGGGTGTCTGTACACAACTACTGTTTTGGCTATAAGTCCAATCAAGCTGGTAAGGAATCACCAAAGATAATCATAAACAGAAGAAATAAAAATAAGATAAACAGATGATGATCTTTATTGCACAAACTACACGGGATATTTATATACATTATTTTTTCTATTGTTTTCTATGAACGGAAGATGCGAGAAGTGTCTAAGAACTTCTTGAAAGTTAATCACAACTTCGAGAACTTCCTGGAAGTTCTTCAGTAAAATAATTTTGCAGGTAAGGGTCTGACAATATGTATTGATCTGAGTTCTCTTCCAGGAAACAGTCAAACCCACTGGGAATCAAGGGGAACAATAAAGAATAAGAATGGGAGTAAAAAACGATGATGCTTTATTGTTACCATGAAAGTTAGTATTTATATTTTTTCTCTAAACTATGTGTAATCTATAAAACGGTTGAAGATATAAAAATGGAATGGAAGTGAATACATCACTTCGTCATTTGCTGAGCAGAGGTTCCTTGAAGACATGTTCTTTTTGGAGCAGAGGCTGAGAGGACAATGGCTTGCTGTTTTGGAATCCTTGCCCAATTACACAGAAGTTCTTGTGTGACTACAACTTGGCACGCACGACATTACCCCTTCCCAAAAATGTTGGTCATCCTCAATCAACCACCGTGGAGTCAATAAGTAATAAGTGAGGTTCTGTGTTTGATTGCGCAGGGTGGTACCAGGTCGATTGGAATTTGTCAGAATATGCAGGTTTAAGCTGGTCAGTGTGTATCCAGGAATTGTAGGGGGTGTCATCCATAGATTCAATTTTGTAAATGTCAACATGCAGGTTTGTTTCAGTCACCAGATATGGGCCCATCCATTGGTATTTGAGTCCAAAGTAGTTCTCATGTCATAAGAGTACATGATCGTCCACTTCAAATTCTTGACGTGCCATGATGAAATCCCAACGTTCTTTGTCCTGCTGGCTGGTTTTGTGTGTTCGATCAGTGGCTAAATCATGGTTTTCTCATAGTTGCTGGACATATGACAGGCCATCTTCAGCAATGATTTCGGGAGCTGTCTCCATAGTCATATCCATGAAGGGTCACAAGGGATCTCCCAGTAGGCGAGGTTCACGTCCATAGGTTAAATAGAATGGGCTGAATCCTGTTGTGCAATGTTTTCTGATTCGACATGCCCAGAGTGCTGTTTCGATATAATCGTCCCAACGATGTATAGCACCATTGACATACTTGCAGATCATTTTCTTGAAGACGCCATTCAACTGTTCACATTTGCCATTTGTCTGCGGGTGGAAAGCCAAGGTGAATTTGTGATTTGTACAAATCTTGGCATTATACATGGCGAGTACCTTGGACATAAAATTGGCACCTTGGTTGGTGAGTATCTCATTGGGGCATCTGAAGCACATCACGATTTCTTCATATAAAAACGTAGCAATTGCCTCACCAGTTGCGTCAGGAACTGCACGCACAATCAGCCAATTTGTAGCATAGTCGACAGCCATTAGGATCCAATGATTGCCATTAAGCGTTGTGGGTAGTTCACCAATGAAGTCTAAATGCCACTGCAAGAATGCAGGCAGGATGTTGAGTGGTTGCATTGGCGCGTGATGCGTGTTTTGATTGGGTCTTGCTGCTAGCTGACATTGTGCACATTGAGATAACCATTCTTTGATGTCTGACTGCATGTCTGGCTACCACCATCGTTTGCAAATTACATTGAACATCGTCAGTTGCCCAGGATGACCAAAACCATTGTGGAAACAGTTTACCAAGTCTGCGCGCCTAGCCAGGAGGGCATAGTGAATTTCTTGAACTTTATCACCAAACTTGACCTTGTGAAAAACCTTGCCATCCCAGACTACAAAGTGCTTTTCGTTTTTCTCAAGCAGTTCTTTAATCTCTTCTGGCCAGTCTTCCCATTCGTGAGTGTAAAACTTGGGCCAATCAGAGTGCAGTACTAGTTGGACTGCATAAGCATAAAGGGGCTCGAGCTCCATTTCTTCTGGGTCTGTATAATGGTCTTGTCAGTGTGAGAGTATATCAGGGACGTGGTTGTCTTTGCCTGGTTTGTAATGAATATCCAGGTCAAACATCTTGAGATCAGCAATCCATCAGGTGAGTCAGGGTGTAGGTTTCTTTTGCATTTGAAAGTATCATAGTGGGTGGTGATCAGTGTATATGACATAAGACCTTCCCTCAATAAAACACCTCCAAGATCGTAGAGCATGTAGAATCCTGAGAAGTTCCCATTCTTGCACTGGATAATTTCTCTCCGCAGATGACAGCTTCTTGGATTTGAAGGCTACCAGTGAACGCACTCCATTCTTGTCTTCTTGCAATAACACAGCACCTACACCATAATCAGATGCGTCCGTTTCAATAATAAATGGGCGATCCATGTTAGGTGGTTGAAGAACAGAAGCGTTGGTCATGCGTTTCTTGATTTCATCGAATGCCTCCTGACAATCCTTTGTCCACACAATGGGGCAGCGTTTAGCCCCTGTATCCTTGGTAAGATTGGTCAATGGTGCTGCAATGGTTGAAAAGTCCCAGATGAAACGCTGATAATGTGACCCTAACCCAATAAACTGCCATACTTCTTGCATGTTAGTGGGCTGTGGCCATTCTTGTATCACTTTAACTTTGCTTGCAGAGGGTAGTATCCCCTTGGCAGATATGCGGAAACTGACAAACTCCAACTCAGGTTTGTTGAAGTCGCACTTCTTTAAGTTGGCATACAGCTTGACATTCCAAAGTCGTTTCAGCACCAAGCGGACATGGTGTTTATGTTCTTCTGCTGTGCGACTGTATATAAGGATGTCGTCCAAATATACCAGCACAAACTTGTCCAAGTAGTCGCCAAGCACAGAGTTCATTAACTGCTGAAACGTGGGAGGTGCATTCGTCAACCTGAAGGGTAAGACTAAGAACTCATAAGAACCATAACAGGTATTGAACGCCATCTTGGGCACATCATCTGGTTGGATACGAACTTGATGATATCCACTTTTCAGATCCACACTGGTGAAGTATTTGGCGCTGCCTAACCTTTTGAGGCACTCATTGATGCGAGGAAGTAGATGCGAATTGCAGAGTGTCACTTGGTTAATCACGCAATAGTCAATACAAAGGCGCATAGAGCCATCTTTCTTCTGTACAAACAGTACTGGCGCTCTCCATGGTGACATACTCAGCTGGATCAGCTTAAGGTCCAACAGTTCCTTCAGCTGCTTGTGTAATTCGTCCAGTTCTTTTGGACTCATCTTGAACAGAGGTCTGTTGATGGAAGCTGCATTGCCCATATCGATGACATACTCTACCTCACATTCCAGCAGAAGCCCTGGCAACGTATCTCTGAATACGTCTGCATATTCTTTGATCAGGTCATTGAATGATGAATCTACTTGTCTGGGTTTATCTTCTGCCAGGTACAAAAGGTAAACATCGTCTGTTTGCTTATCATGATTCAGTTGTTGAAATTGTCTGTCTGATATCAAGTATGAGAGTTCAGGAATCTCATGTGTATACTTCGGCCATAGGTTGTATGTTTTTCCCTCATGGCAGATCTTCCACACATCTAGTTCCCAGTCTGGTTCAGGTTTGGTGTGCTTAAACCAGTCTTGTCCCAGTATCAGGTCAAATTTGGTATCAAGTACAAATGCTTCCCATTGTTGATGGAGCCCACCAGCCAGGCGAAGTTCCATGGATACCTTGGTATGAATTGGAAATTTGTGACCTCCTGCAGTTTCTACTTCATGACCTTGGACTGGTTGTGATCATAAACCTTCAGCCAACCAGGGCGCAATGTATGATGTTCCAGCGCCTGTGTCCAGTAAGGCCGTGGCTTCTTTCCTGTTACACTGCACTGTGTACAATGGTAGATCCATCAACTTAATAGAGTTCAATGAATTCAGATGCTTCTGGTCGTTTTCGATGCTTTTTGACAGTTCTTCAGAAGGGACAGACATATACAATAAAGAGACATCTTTATTAATCACTTTTGATTCACATTCTGGCGATTGCTCAATACTCACCTCATGGGAGGATTTTTCTTCTATAAGGCACAGCTGACCTCCCATCACGGCTGTGCTGCATGAAAACTCTGGTGGTTTCTTTTCTGCTCTTCATCCAATTTTCTGATCATATCCTGGATCATTGCCAAGTGAAGTCAGCAATCCTGACAGAAATGGCCTTTCTTGTTACACCAGTAACACACACCATCTGGTCGCCTGTTGCTTGAGTTGAGTCTCTTTTGAGGCCTGTACAATGCATCAAGATCCATTGGGACCACATTGGGAGAGTTTGACGAGTCTTCCCAGCAGTCTACACTTGGTGTTGTCCAGTGGCCAACCCATTTGCTGCTGTCGTAGGCTAGAGCAGCGCAGATTGCACTGTTTAGAGACCCTGGTTCACGCATGAGCACGTGAACATGTACATCCTTTTGTAGACCATGCATGAATCAATCCAGGGCTTCATGTTTGGTAACTCCAATTGGATGTTTTGGAAAGCATCAACATAAGTTTCCACAGAGCCTTTCTGTCTCAGTTCTGCTAATTGATCACAAGCCATTTGCAGAGTGAAGGCAGGTCAGAACTTGGAGTTCAGGCTGCATTTGAATCCTGGCCATGTCATTGGTTCTTCTTGTAGTCTCTCCAACCTTCACCACCATACATTGGCTCTTTCTCTAAATAGGGTAACAGCATATTGCACTCGCTGGTCATAATCCAAATCCACTAGCTTGGCATATCATTCAATGGACTGCAACCATCCATCAATGATGGCTGCATCTCGTTCACCATTGTATTTCTCTGGTTCGCGGATGCACAACTTTGCCATTGAGGTCTTGGGGGCAGGTTTGTCTTGTATAACCTCCTTTAGTACCTTAGCCATGGTCTTGATCATTAAGGCCATCGAAGCCTCTTGATTCTCCATACTTTTTGTCAGTATAGACTCATTATCTTCGATCTTCAGTGACTTGATCAATTCCTTGATCTTGATCATTTGTTCATCTTCTTGAGTATGCATTTGATTAACCATCATCAGCTACCAATTGTCACAATGGTGGATATGTATTGATCTGAGTTGTCTTTCAGGAAATGGTCAAACCCACTGGGGATCAAGGGGAACAATAAAGAATAAGAATGGGAGTAAAAAACGATGATGCTTTATTGTTACCATGAAAGTTGGTATTTATATTTTTTCTCTAAACTATGTGTAATCTATAAAACGGTTGAAGATATAAAAATGAAATGGAAGTAAATACATCACTTCATCATTTGCTGAGCAGAGGTTCCTTGAAGATATGTTCTTTTTGAAGCAGAGGCTGAGAGGACAATGGCTTGCTGTTTTGGAATCCTTGCCTGATTATACAGAAGTTCTTGTGTGACTACAACTTGGCGCGCACAACAGAGTGTCTGTATCATAATGGTAGATATGTCTTGATCTGAGTTGTCTTCTGGGAAACAGTCAAACCCACTGGGGATCAAGGAGAACAATAAAGAATAAGAATGGAAGCAAAAAATGATAATGCTTTATTGTCACCATGAAAGTTGGTATTTATATTTTTTCTCTAAACTATGTGTAATCTATAAAACGGTTGAAGATATAAAAATGGAATGGAAGTGAATACATCACTTCGTCATTTGCTGAGCAGAGGTTCCTTGAAGACATGTTCTTTTTGAAGCAGAGGCTGAGAGGACAATGGCTTGCTGTTTTGGAATCCTTGCCTGATTATACAGAAGTTCTTGTGTGACTACAACTTGGCGCGCACAACAGAGTGTCTGTATCATAATGGTAGATATGTCTTGATCTGAGTTGTCTTCTGGGAAACAGTCAAACCCACTGGGGATCAAGGAGAACAATAAAGAATAAGAATGGAAGCAAAAAATGATAATGCTTTATTGTCACCATGAAAGTTGGTATTTATATTTTTTCTCTAAACTATGTGTAATCTATAAAACGGTTGAAGATATAAAAATGGAATGGAAGTGAATACATCACTCCATCATTTGCTAAGCAGAGGTTCCTTGAAGACATGTTCTTTTTGGAGCAGAGGCTGAGAGGACAATGGTTTGCTGTTTTGGGATCCTTGCCCAATTATACAGAAGTTCTTGTGCGACTACAACTTGGCGTGCACGACATCTGTACACAACTACTGTTTTGGCTATAAGTCCAATCAAGCTGGTAAGAGATCACCAAAGATAATCGTAAACAGAAGAAATAAAAATAAGATAAACAGATGATGATCTTTTATTGAATGTCAATATTAAGTATTTATATACATTGAATATTCTGTGAGATTCTATGGGATGGAAGTTGTGAGAAGTATCCATACTTCTTGGAACCTGAGTGCAACTTCGAGAACTTCTTGGAAAGTTTTGGCAAAACAATTTTATGTCATCTGATAGAGTCTGGGTCTGACATCGTAAATGGCCTTGATCTGGATTTTCTTCCAGTAATGCACTCTGGTCAAACCCACTGGGGATCAAAGGTAAGCAGGTAAAAGTATAAAATATGAATGGATAAGTTTCTCTTTATTTTGTCTAAGTCAAAGGGATATTTATACTGTTGAGAATTGGATCAGCTACTGCTAAAAGATAATAAAAATAACTACAAGATGATCGCTGCATTGTTGCACCACTGTCTATGATGTAATGTCTAAAAATAATGTGGCGTGAGTATTGTCAGTGCTGTCATGTTTTGGTTTGGCGTCTGGATCTGTCTTCAGTGAATTTTGCTCAGTGGCGAATGTGACATTACTCTCCCCTGAAACTATTGATCATCCTTGAGCAACCAGAGAAAAATCCAAGGTAGTGACATGAAAAGGTATTGAAGTGGATGAGTTGATTTCTTGGCACATTTGTGTGTGGGCTCTGGTGGGATGATACCACGTTGCTGTTATTGGATCAGCATTTGCATGTTTCAATCAGTCTGTGTATATCCAGGAGTTATATGGCATGCTGTCAGCAGATTCAATCTTGTATATGTTGACATGCAGGTTGGTCTCGATTACTTTGTATAGTCCCATCCAATTGTATTTTAGACCAAATCAGTTTTCATGTCATAGTAAAACATAATTGCCAGTCTGAAAAGTTTGGGGAGTCATAACTGCGTCCCAACGTTCTTTGTCTTTCTGGCTTATGCATTCTGTGCATTCCTTGGCAGATTGGTGAGCCTCTCAGAGTTTGCAAATATAGGTTAGACCATCATTGGCAGTGATCTGGAGATCATTGGGTAGCAAGCCATCAATGAAGGGGCTTGATGAGTCACTGGGCAAATGTAGTTCATGGCCATATGTCAAATAAAATGGGCTAAACCCCATTGTGCGATGTTTGTAAATGTGACAGGCCCACAGAGCAGTATCTAGAAATTTATTCCATTTGTGGATAGCTCCATGTACATATTTGTGTATCATTGGCTTGAGGATTCCATTGAGTCATTCACACTTGCCATTGGTCCTGGGGTGAAAAGCTGAAGTGAACTTGTAGTGAAGCTTGAGGAGTCCAACATAATGCGTGAGAACTTTAGACATGAAATTTGCACTGTAATTGGTAATGATTTCATCTGGGCAACCAAAACACATCACAATTTCCTCATAGATGAATGTAGCAATGGCCTCTCCTGTGACATCGGGGACTGCACGAGCAACAGGCCAGTTTGTAAAATAGTCACCAGCAACTAAGATTCAATGATTGCCTTTATCAGTTGTGGGAAGTTCACTGATAAAGTCAAGGTGCCAATGGGAAAAAGCCTCCAGGACATTGAGAGGTTACATTGGGACATGGTGCTTATTCCAATCTGTGTTGGATGCCAGTTGGCATTGTAGGCACTTCTTTAGCCATTCTTGTATGTCCAAACGAATATCAGGCCACCACCACTATTTCTGTATCAAGTCATATACTGTTGTCTCGCCAGCATGTCCAAAACTACTGTGGAATTTTTCAACCAAATCAGTGCATCGTGCATATAATGCATATCATACTCCTTGGCGCCATTGTCAGTGTTTACCTTGCACAATACCTTCTGGTCACAGATCACAAACTTGTCTTGGTGCTTCTGTAAAAGGTCAACAAGGTTACTTGGCCATTCTTCTTGAGGGTGTGTGTAGAATTTTGGCCAGTCCTCCTGTGGTACTTCGTAGGCTGTGTACAGGTACTGTGGTTCAGCATCCTCTTCCAAAGATTTTACCTGTATGCCATCACATTGGGAAAGGAGGTTGGGAATGTGGTTATCTTTGCCAGGCTTGTACTGAATGTCAGGGTCATACATTTCTAGTTCTGCCATCCACTGGGTCAGCTGTGGGGTTGGTTTCTTTCATGTGCACAAGTATCATAGAGGGTGATGGTCAGTGTAAATAGTGTATGAACGCCCTTCAATAAAGCAATGCCATGACTGCAGTGCGTGCAGGATGCCCAATAACTCCCATTCCTGAGCTGGGTAATTCTGTTCAGCCAGAGACAGTTTCTTTGATTTGAATGCTACAGGGTGCAATATACCATCGGGTCTGTCCTGCAGCAGTACAGTACCTATACCAAAATTGAAAGCATCCATTTCAATTACAAATGGTTTGTCTGGATCTGGTAGTTGTAGTATTAGTGCATTGGTCAGCTTCTTGAGTACCTTGAATGCCTTCTGACATGCCAGAGTCCAGTCGATTGGCCACTGTTTTGTACCAGTGCCTCTTGTCAAATCCATCAGTGGTACTGCCACTGCTGAGAAATCCTGTATGAATCGTTGATAATGTGAACCTAGGCCAATGAATTGATGGACTTTGTAGATTTCGGTTTGTTTAGTGATAGCTTGACAGACAGGAAATCCTTTGAGACTCTTTCTTTATTGGGATGTAAAGTAAAGATGATTACATGTATTTACACATCTGTCTTTATTATTGTTCTATTCATTCGGAGATTGTAATCTTGACCCTGGTCAGTAGATCTGTGTTTCTGAGATGGTCTTGACTTTGGATATAATGCCAGTATTTAGATGTGGATCTATGTCCTCATATATGACCTATATGACAGACTTCCTGGACATTCATAGGTCATGGCCAATCTTGTACCACCTTGATTTTTGATGCCAATGGGAGAATGCCTGCAGCTGACACATGGAATCTGACAAATTCCAGTTCAGCTTTGTTAAACTCACACTTTTTAAGGTTTGCATAGAGTTGAGTTTTTCATAATCAGTCTAGTACTGCTCAAACATGTTGCTTGTGCTCCTCTGCCATCTTGCTAAAGATCAATATGTCATTGAGGTATACCAGTGCAAATTTATCTAAGCAATCTCCCAGAATCGAGTTCATCAGCCATTGAAACGTTGGGAGTGCATTTGTCAATCTGAAAGGGAGTACCAAGAACTTGTAGGAATCATACCACGTGCTAAAACCAGTTTTTGGGACGTCTTTCAGTTGGATTTGCACCTGGTAATAGCCACTTTTCAAGTCAATACTGGAGAAGTACTTCGCACTACCAAGTCACTGTAGACACTCATTGATACAGGAGAGAGGATGCATATTTTGCTGTGTCACCTGATTAATAGCACAGTAATCAATGCACATGCGCATAGACCCATCTTTCTTGCAAATGAAGAGCACTGGGGCGCCCCAAGGTGAAGTGCTGGGTCAAATTAACCTGAGGTCCAGTAACTCTTTCAGTTGTTTGTTAGTTCATCCAGTTCAAGAGGGCTCATCTTAAATGGCAGGCGATTGATTGGCACAGCATCTCCAGTATCAATTACATGTTCCACATCATGGATTGGCAGTAGGCCAGGGAGTGTCTCTTTGAATACATTGGCATACTCCTTTACTAGCTTGCCAAAGCATCCATCCTGTGTTTCATTCTTATTATCTGCGAGATACAGAAGGTATGTCTCTGCAATGTCTTTCTTTGTGTGCAACTTTTGTACCTGCCAATCAGAGATGAGGTATGAGAGTTGCAGTGTTGCTCATTTTTGTGTCAGTTCCAGGATGAAGGTACAATCATTGCGATGAATTCTCCAGGTGTCTGATTTCCAATCTGGTTCTGGCTTCATATGTTTGAACCAGTCTTGTTCCAAGATAAGGTCAAATTTGGTATTTAGGACATAGGCATCCCACGGATGTTAGAGACCATTTGTCACATACAGATCAATTTCTACTTTTGCATTGAGGCCAAGTTTTTGTCTACCTGCAGTCTCCACTTCTCGTCTGATTACTTTCTGTGCAGGTAATCCTTGGGTTAACCATGAGAAAATATAGGACGACCCAGCACCAGTGTCTAGTAGGACTGTGATGGGTTGATTGTTGCATTTCATGGAGTACAGTGGTAAATCAGTGATTTTCATAGAATTCAAGGTGTTGAGATGCTCTCTGTCAGCTTCGATTTGTATAGTGTGCGTAGAGCTCAACAAAATATTCATTTATTCGTATTCGTTTGTATTCATTCGCTTAACGAACGAATACAAACATGCCTTTTAGCATAACGAACGAATACGAATATGTGGATATATATTCAAATACATATTCGAATACTGTCAGCCTTATTCGAATAAGAAACGAATATTCTTTTGATATTCATATTCGTTCATTTCATTCGTTTCATTGACGATTAGTCCATTTGCAATGTTAACTACATTGGTGATGTCTTTCCATTATCAAATAAAAAAATAGCAATAGAAAGTGAAGTTATAAAGATAGTGGCAGAAACTAGTAAGTAAAGAATATACAGTTCAGATTCGTAATGGAGGAGCTCATGTTTATTATATATACATGCATAACTAATGATCTATAGACTGTGAAAGTTTGCCGACATGTGTAAATTCTTAATTCTTGAGGCAAATTTATGAAAAAAAGGAAAGGAAAAAAACTTACATTCGCATTGCATTTAAGCATGAGTGTGAGATGCAGTAAGATTGAGAGTATGGCAGCATTGCGTAGTTGTTTGATTTCCACAGAAGAAAAAAAAGTCAGACAGAAAAAAAAACACAGGAATTATAATGGCATTGCATCTGAGGATTAAAGTATGAATGCTTGTTTCAAGAAGTATGTGGGAACTGAGTCGCAAACTGCACCCTTCTGTTGTGACTGTCTTCAGAGATTGATGCTAAGTTTGGTAATATTGGTGCTGATAATCATTATCATGTTGAGATTCTAAATGAAGATGCTGTGCCACACAGATCGCTCAGGATGATATCCAAATTTGGCTGTTAGATCAAAGATTGCTGATGATCCATCAAAGATACTACGTGTTCAATCAAAAATTCTGAACCTTTATAGAAGTATATGCTGATGTACAATTCATTAGATACAGATAATCATAAAGATGGTTGGGTTCTGTCATAGTATGCAACGAGTATAAATAAGATTGACAGTTTAGAGCAAAATATCCAACTCTTTATTGAAAATATGACTATGTTTAATGTACCTGAATCCTCTACATCTGCTCAGAAGCGCCAAACTGAGTTTGACACCATTGGAAGTATTGTAAGTACATAGCGCTATTGAACCAACATACCATAAATACTGAATAATCGTTTCATTTAACTCATGATGAGAACCATGGTACTTTCAGTATCACTCCTTCTCTGATAGTAGCGCGTTCATCCTCGGATATCTCCATGGGTCAAGATGATATGACAGACACCGAGGCTTTGCAAGAAACTTACGAAACCAGGAGATCTTCTATGAATGCAGTCAGGCGTAGGAGATCAAACACCAGCTGGGTGTATGAGAATGGATGGGCTCTTGTCAAGACTGATGAAAAAACCAGGCATCAATTACATCCACTGCCAGTATCCATTTGCACCAAACTGCATATGTAACAAGCGATACAAAAAGATTGGTGCAACCACAAGCAACATTCTACATCACCTGACAGCAGCACACAAGATCAACAAATTGACTGTAAAGACCAGTATACACGATGATTCTATAAAGACATTGGACAACTTGTTTTCTTGCTCAGGATCGCATAGCATTGCATTCTCTCAGGACGAATTCCGTCAGACCCTACTCAATTTCATTGTTTCATCGGCTTTACCATTTACTATCATTGAAAGTGGTAATTTCCAGAAGCTGCTATCACTTGTGCAGACTGCGCCTAGCAATGATCAAGTGTTGTTACCATCTGCAATGACAGTCAGCCGCGATCTCCATAATGCATATGATACATACCTCTGTGAAATTGCCAATGTTCTTCAAAAACAGTCATTCATTTTGTATACGTTGGACGTCTGGACAAGTGAATGGAAAGATGCGTTCCTGGGTGTAACGGCACATTGGATAACTGGTGACTGGCAGCAGAGGTCGATTGTTATTGGATTTGAACCACTCTGCAGTCCTCATAGTGCAAGCAATATGTCGTCTGCCTTTGTCAACCTGCTGCAGAGAATGGATGTTGACAAAAAGCCATTCTTTATTACTACCGATAATGCAAGTAGTATGGTTGCAATGTCCTGGCATATTGAAGAAGCTGTCTCTTCTGCTGTGTTTGCTGCCAATTCTAACCACATTCCATGTATTGCACATGTTATGAATCTAGCGGTTCAAACAATCATTCAAGATGCCCTAAAAGCTACAGCACCTGACGATGAACTTCAAGAAATGGAGACAGACCTGTATGAATCTGTGATATATACAGACGACGAAAATCATCTGGGTAAGTAATATTCTATTTTACTTGATATCAATGATATACTTACATTTTTTATTGATAGGTGCCGTTCTACACCACTTTTGCAAAGGAGTTAACAAGATCCGCTCCTCCCCACAATGCATGGAGCATTATCGGGAATGTTGCAATGCTGTAAACAAGTCCAGGATGTTGGACAATGAATCTCTAGGCAAGACCCAGCCAAAAGAACTGATTATGGATGTCAAAACGCGGTGGAATTCAACATTCGCTATGGTGGAACGTGGACTAGAGATGCAGCGTGCATACAACATGACATGTGGTAGTATTCCCGAGCTTGCACTGTATGCATTGGGTGAGCGAGACTGGCGGGTTCTTGAAGAGTTGCAAAAGATACTGATGCCATTTTCCGCGTTAACAAACATCCTGTCTGGAGCAGATTACCCATCTTTATCAAGCACGATTGTAGGGTACAACGTTCTGATGGACCATCTGGAGGACTATCATGAAAAACTGGGAAGCATAAGATCTGAAATCCTTGTTAGTACAAAGCTGAATTTTTTTTTTTCACTTATTAAAAGAACTTCCCCGTGTTATCACAAGCAACTGAGATGGCACAACAAAAGTTGCAGAAGTATTATTCACACATGGATGACACTTCAGTTTATGCCATCACAACTGCCATGGACCCTCGGGCTAAGTTTCAGTGGTGGAAAGATCAGGGGTGGGAACAGGAGTATATCAAGCAATCAACTGAATATGTCACCACCACTTGGAAGTCTGATTTTCACATTACGCATCATACCACCACTGTGCAGCCACCCTCCAGTTTTCGCCTGTTCAATCACTGACCGCGGCAGGATCAGTTGGCTGAATATGCCAGTGAGCCACTGGCTCCAGAGGTGACTGTAGTTCTGGATTATTGGCGCAGTCGTACTGTTCAATGGCCTCAGCTTGCTGAGATGGCGTGCAGGTTTTTAGCAATTCCTGCATCTTCAGCGCCATCAGAGCAGTGCTTTTCAAGAGCAAAGTTTTTTATTCCTTTTCAGTGAAATGGACTCAAATCAGAAACACTTCAGCAAAGTGTATTGGTAGATTCTTGGTCGCAGCATCTTTCTAGTTTGTAACATTGCAATAAAATGTCTTTACATGTACTGAATCCCAGCTTTGTCTATTATTTCGTTTTCTTTTTCATTTTCGTTCTCTTTTCCTTTTCGTTTTCTTTTTTGCATTCTTTTTCTTTCATTTTTTCGCATCTACATCCTCCTTCACATTCACATTTACATTCGTAAATCTCTTTCTGAAATATTTCATTTGCAAATGCGTTTTTACATTAACAAGATTAAACAAACATACGAATGAATATGAATATCCAACAAAATATTCAAATAAATACGAATATATTCTCTTTGTAGATGAACGAATATGAATATATTCTCTTTGAAAATGAACGAATACGAATATATTCTCTTTGCAGGCGAACGAATACAAATATAAAGATATTCGATTCATATTCGTTCGTGTTGACCCCTAAGTGTGTGGCTTGATATGGTTTCCAGGAAATATAGAACTGGTAGCAGACATATACAGAGATAATATAGTTTTATTAACAGACAAGTTCTGTTCTTCTTCTTTTTCAATACTAGCCTCAGGGGAGGATTTTTCTGCTATCATGCACAACTGACCTCCTGTCACAGTTGTGCTGGCTGAAAACTCTGCATTTTCTGTCATTGCTCATCATCCAATTTCTGGATTGTATCTAGGGCTCCTAACAGTATGGTTCAGTACAGTTCAGTACAGTTCACAGTAATAGCTCAATTACTGATGGTTTCTCAAAGTCAGTACAAATGTCAGTATGGTAAAAAGTCAGTACAGTAAGAAGTCAGTACAGTATAAGGTCAGCACAGTACAAGGTCAGTACAGTAGAAGATCAGTATGGTACAAAGTCAGTACAGTATAAAGTCAGTACAGTATAAAGTCAGTACAGTATAAAGTCAGTACAGTATAAAGTCAGTACAGTATAAAGTCAGTACAGTACAAAGTCAGTACGGTTTACTAGATTGAACTGATTACCAATGGTACAATGTCAAAAGAAAATAAGTAATTATAGTAATTTAATTTCAAAAACCAAATGCACTTCATAATATGTAGTTATTTGCAAATGAGCGACATTTATTGTAATAAGAATAATATTCTACTAGTTGAAGGGAAGGAAAGGAAGCAAAAAAGTAAAGTGAAAAAAAGGACACTGACACAGGTTTTTTGAGTTTCTTTTTTGATGGTTTTTTTTTTGGTTGTCTTTCTCTTAACTATGACCAATGGGCACTGCCAAAGATTTGGACGAGAATCTATCATTCATCTGGTGTAAATGACATGTCAGTTACAACCTCGTTTATCATCTGCGACTATGGTGCAAACAAGTTAAAAACTGCAAGTGCGTAGCAGCACTTCGAATATTTTCAGCATCTTACACATGGACAAAAATCAAAATGTTTTGCATCAGAAATGCTCTTTAAGTTATTACCTACAGATTTCATGCCAAAAGTTGGAGAGTTGCTTCAGAAAAAAAAAGTTGAATCACTTCAAAGTCAGCCACTTTAAGCAGGGCGACTTGAAGTTGAACCTATGATACATTATTCAACTGAATAAAGTGGGGATTTAAAACGCGTATTTACTATAAATGGTAGCACGTAGACCTAGGACAGCCCCTTCTTCGCTGTACTATGCCCTGTATCAGTAACAAGAAAAAAGCACTTCTAAAGCACCCTCGTTCGCCTGGTGGATCATTTATTCAGATATCCAAGATTAGAACAACGCCCTTTCAACAGTCCTTGGTGGACGATGTAGAAGATGAGGAATCTCTTGAGCGCACCCTGGTTTCAGCGTTTGACACTCTGCAGCCATGTACTGCAGACAGTAGGTCTTTGTTATGTGGGAAATATTGTGGAACATCTAGAACGACTGCATGGCGTACTCAGAAAAGACTGGAACAGGAGAAGGCGGATGCTATGAAAAAGCATGGTCCTATTACTTCATTCTTCAAGCCAGTCAAAAGGAGTAGTGAAATAACTACATGCCACTTGTCTACACCATCCGCAGAAAGTGACAGCAGTGAAGATAAGCAAATTGGTGTCGTTCACAACACTGAGGGAAACAGTGAGAATTTTGAAGATGAATCAGGCACCATTGACAGTCTCAACGAGGATGCCTTAGCAACCTTGCTTCAAATGCTGGAACAAGACTTGATGGACTTTAACAAGCCAGCTGATGCAAGTGACAAAGCGTACGCTATGCGCTATTATGCTGTCAAGCTTTATCTGTACAACGTACTACATCATGACATGGGCAAAGGTGTAGCTTCTATGGATGCTGTGAATGTATGCTTGAAAGGTAAACAAGCTTGTGAAAACTCTTACCATTTCCATATGGTTCGACAATGGGCTGAAGAGTACATGCAAACTGGTATGATACTTCAGTCACAACAAGGAAGGCATGCAAAGAACCTCTCTTTCCTTGCTCAAGAGGATGTGAAGGAGAAGTACATCGAATGGTTGAAAGGCTGAAGACCTATGGATAGGGACGTGTCTCTATTCAAAGAGTACATTGACCACGAGTTAGCACCTGAGTATTGCCCTGAGGCCACATTGAATGTTGCTGTTGGAACAATCTGTTCCTACATGCGGGCCTGGGGTTTTGGTTTTCACAAGAATACAAAGGGAATATATTTTGATGGCCATGAAAGATCTGACGTGGTGGAGTACTGACAGGCCTGGGCATTAAGAATGGTGAACCAGATGAAGAAGATGGATGACTATGACGGGGATGACATGAATACCATTGTAGAGCCAGTCTTGAAAGTACCTGGCATGGAGCAGCAAAAGAAATATGTCATGGTCACTCATGATGAGTCAATTTTTTATGCTAATGATGACAAGGAAAAAGGTTGGTTTACTGATGGTGAAACGCAGATCAAGCCAAAAGGACCTGGCTTATCTATAATGGTAAGTGAATTCCAGTGTCCATGCCATGGTACCATGTGCCACAACAGCATGGTCTCACATACATTCTTCTATGCTGGTGCCAACTGAGATGGGTATTGGTCTGCCAAAGATCTTGTCCAGCAATTAGACGAACAGGCCATCCCCATCTTCAAAGTCCTTCACCCCAATTGCATGGGTGTATTTTTATTCGATCAGTCATCAAACCATACTGCTTTTGCATCTGATGCTCTTGTAGCTTCACGTATGACTCTCTCGCCAAAAGTTTACAATCCTGATAGCAACAAGTTCTGCTTCAAAGACACGACATTTGTACGCAATAGTCATACTAAAGCACAGATGTTTTACTGGAGAAAAGTAAAGAGAACGAAGTCTGGGAAAGAAAAGACCTACGAGGTATTGAAGGGCGTGAAAGCAGTACTGGATGAAAGGGGATTATGGCATGACAACGATCATTCCCCTGGAAGGCAAGGTAAAGTGTGGAGACTTTGCTGCGAAAATAGAACAGAAAACAGTGGCAACATCAAATGTTGTGCATATCACTGTCTCACTGAAGAAGATGATTTTAAATTCCAGCAGTCCACCCTTCAAGAGGACCTCCTTAAACACCATCTACTCTTCAACCTTTATCCAAAATTTCACTGCGAGTATAATTAGATTGAGAGATACTGGTCTGATGTAAAGAGGAAAGTGCGTGCCAAATGTGACTATACGTTTAAAGGCCTTCAACAGCACTTACCTGCCAGCCTGGACAGTGCATCTCCTCCAGATCAAGTGCCTACAAAGCTACAAAGATACTTCAAGCGCTGTAAGCAATATATTGAGGCATACAGCAGAGGTACAGATATATGGAAGGCTGACGAAGAGGTGAGAAAGTTTACTACAAGAGTTTCTACTTGCCATCGTAAACTGAACATGAATGAATAAATCGCCTTTTAAATTTATTACCAAATTAAGATTTGGCATTTAAAATAGGCAAATTGAAACAAAAATTGGCATTGCGGTTCTTAACTTGTTTGCACCATAATACCTATTCTCTTCACAAAGGAGCTGATACTTCAACAGCATACATGCACGGATTGTGCTGGGTAATAGCAATTGCCAATTCCAAGGTATCAGTGTTCGAGTACCAGAGAATACTCATTCAGCTGGAGCACTGGTACCTGCAGTTGAATATGTAAGCGTGCACTCTGTCTACTATGTTGTTCACAAACCTGGAATTGCCAAGTAATTTCACACAATGGAAGACAACACAGGATACTGGTTCTTACATTCTGTCCACCAAGCAAGAATATTGCAGTGTGGGTTTCTGACTATATCAGTTTGCAGATAGTCTTGCAGCTCGTCATCTTGCACTGTTCACTCAGATTGTGCTGTACCATAGATATGCTGAACGTACTCTAGATACGCTGGGTCTGAGCATAACAGAGCATCTTCTTCAGTTGAATTGACTGGCTGCGGCTTGATGGAATACACAGAGTTCTCTGCTTGATACTTCCAGATGACTTTTTCAAGCTTTTTCAAACATGAATTTTTCCATTGTGCTCCCCAATGATGCCAATGGTAGTAATCCAGTTTGAACTGTGAGTTGAGGACTGTGAAACAATGGAAAATCAGATTGATTGCTCTGGATTATCACTAGAAACTTACTCATGGCAACTGAACACATGGGCGAATTGTCTGTCATGATGTAGTACTTTTGCAACTTCTCGAAGCAAAACCTAGATGCAGCATCCAATTCAGCATTCCCTCCTTGAAAATTTTCGAGTTTGTCCATCAGTAGGTTGTATACTGAGATAACAGCATGCAGCAATGGATAGTTCTCGCTTGAAAGAACGCAGGTAGCAAGTTTAAAAATCTGACAATGGTAATTAGCAAATGATCAACTGAAAAGAATCTTACCAAAAGCATGTCTTTCATCTTTGCTAGATTTTCCCATTCCCTCTCATTCAATTCATATGGGCGAAGCTCTGTATCCTCAGATACCAGCATGTGCAGAGGATCCTTCTGTAGCAGAGCTACAGAGATCATGTCATGGGTCGAATTCCACTGGGTCTTGGTATCTAGTACCAACTGTAAAGAGCTGGAAGTTTTGCCCATTCTGCAGTAAGTCTCATATCTCTGGCGATGAGAATGTAAGCAGCGTATCACTGAAATAATCTTTTGCAGCTATTGGGAGGAGTCAATTTTTATAGTTTCAACAAAACATGGTAAAGAAATCAAAAGGGACAAACCTTATTGATAGTACTTGTGATAGGGTCGCACTCATGATCAGCGCCATTACTGATCGATTGTTCATCTACCTCATCATCATTTTCTTTGGCAGTTGCTTTCAATGCTACCAATGCTGCTTGAACGCCGAGATTGATGATGTGGGCCATGCATCAGTTGTGCTGTTCCTTGTCATTGAAATGCACGCTGTGCACTGTTGGCCATGCAATACACATGTGTTGCATCATTGTATCATTGTTTGATGCATTGTCCATAGTAATTGCAAAGATCTATCATAATATGTTACTGATTTATTTCATTTGTAGCAGTTGCATGAAAATTACCTTTGTTTCTATGGCAAGATCTTTCATAGAGGCCATAAAAACATTTGCCAGATTTTCACCTGTATGAGGAGAATCTATCGCTGCAAAATCTAGAAGAACGCATTGCATCTTCCATTTGGTGTCAATGTAATGTCCTGTAATTCCAAGGAAGCTGTGCATGTTCAGCGATGTCCATACATCAAGAGACACAGAGATCTTTGAATCTACCATCTAATAATCTATTAGCATTTCATCATTATCATAGGTCTTAGAACTTACTGCCAATTCAGCCCTCAGCTGTTGTCGCTTTTCTTCAGATCTCTTCATGACATCATTCTTTACTGTATCTGCTCCGATCAGCTGTAGATCAGGCCATAAGTATTGAACCAAGGCGCAGTAAGCTTCAGATTCAACTTCAGAGAACGGTTGATCGTTTCTGGCAATCCAGTCACACTGCTTTTGACAGAAAATGGCTGGATCAAATTTTGCCATATTCCTATTACAAATTCAGTATGGTCCTTAGGATAAAGGTAGGTAATTGTGCTCTATCACTTACGTCTTAATATATGTGGAGATCTTGCCTTTATCTGGAACTGGAGACTGTATATTCGCCCACACAGACCTGTGATATTTCTCCATATGCTTCTTCATTTGTGTCATACTGCTGGCAGCTGCAGACACGATGGCGATTTTCTTGTTACTATACCAAGTATCGTTATTATTCACATCAAATAAATGCATATTTTGAAATTACCGTTCACTCTGTATGCAAATACTGCACTCAGCTTTCCGTTTCTTCGAGACATTCCAATCAACCTTGGAGGATGGTCGTGTCTCATCAGAACGTCCGAAAGTTTAGTAAATGCTGCGTGTTTGCACATCACACGTCATCTCTTCCAAACGACCCCTTCTAAATAAAATGAGTGCGTCCTCTTTAGAAGCGTTTATGCTATTGTACAGCAGTGATCATTTCAATCGATCATATTTCTTCGAACATCGGCGGCCGCTCAAACGTTGCATATTTATTCGTCATCTTTTGATTCAGAAAACGATCTCATATCTACAAACCTTCAGGACATCCGCCTTCGGGACATCTGCCTCCTCTTTCATTCTATAATGTAAACTGTAAACCGGAGGGGTCGAAGGAAAAGGGTACCCCTCGGCCGCCATCCAATAGCTTTTGAAAGAATGGCATGCTATTCGACT